>JAFBJU010000589.1:0-52126 GCA_016785305.1 Colistium nudipinnis
CATCCAAACTGCTCAAATATATCACTGAGGTGAAGAAAAATTTAAAAATTTAAAAAAATACAAATTTGGTATGTGGTCCAAAATTTGACCAAAACGTCATAGTATAGTATGTCGTCCAAAAAATGACAAAAATGTCAAAAAATGAAAAAAACGTGAAAACATGCATAAAAACATCCAAACTGCTCAAATATATCACTGAGGTGAAGAAAAATTAAAAAAGTGAAAAAAATACAAACTTGGTATGTGGTCCAAAATTTGACCAAAACGTCAGAAAAATGACAAAAATGTCAAAAACTGAAAAAAAATTAAAACATGCATAAAAACATGCATAAAAACATGCAAAACGCTCAAATATATGACTGAGGTAAAGAAAACAGAAAAAAAAGTTTGGGATGTCGTTCAAAATTTGGCCAAAACATCATAGTATAGTATGTCGTCCAAAAAATGTCAAAAATGTAAAAAAAAAAAAAAAATGAAAAAAAAAATGAAAACATTCATAAAAACATGCAAAACGCTCAAATATGACTGAGGTGAAAAAAGAAAATGAAAAAAGGGAAACAGGGAAAAAAATACAAATTTGGTATGTGGTCCAACATTGCCAGGGCCAGCCCTATGTGTGTGATCGTGAGACATTTGCAGAAAAGACGGATGGGGCCGTTCTGGCCACGGACCTCCTTCTGTTAAATCTTGACATAAAAAAGGCACTTCTTCCCTCCAGCAAACACAGGATGTGCGAGGGGAATGAATTGCTTTGTGCATTTGAGTTCCTACGGTTGTGATGATATATGTGTTCTTAAAAATGTATTTGACAGGTCCTCATAACTTCAAAAGATTTTTTCGGAGTAGTCCTATCTTATCTCGGTTTTGGGATATAATTGAGTTCATGTTAAAAGTTAAGGTAAGCAGCAAAGGATGTTATGTAAAATAAATGATGACACTGCTCTGTGTAATTTATGTTCCGAGAAGGCTTTCGGCTCAAACAGAAAGGAAAACAGACAATTGTATGGAAAGAAAGATCGCTTTGATAGACAAAGTAGAAAAAAAAACTATTTGGATTTATTAAAAAAAATTTGTATGTTGCACAGATTTATTGAAACTACTATACTAACAATGGCTTGCATTGCACACCGCTGGGTAGGCTGCTGTTTTGTGCCCAGAGCATTTCCTTTACACAGGACAGAAGAATGGTTTAAGATTAATGCCAACACAAAGACAGACTAACTAGACCAGACCTTTATCCAAGATCTTTCACAGAAAGAATTGGGAGATCATCATCGAAAAGATGACGCGGGAGGTGCACTGACCACATTAAGAAAAATAATCGGCTCTTAATTGTACTGAAACTGCAAAATGATGAGATCTCACGTTGATCAAATCCATTGACACTGATCAAAACATATTTTTTTTGTGCCTTTGGTCTGATTAACCACAACTTTAAATGTCCATGCACGTTTGACATACTAACAAAAAATGCAAACTTTTGTCAAAGCCTCAAAATTCAGCAGCCGAACCGTTTTCGTAACCATGCGGATTTGCCACTGGACGTTAAACAATGTGCATATTTTCCTCTTGCATTAACAACACTGGATTTCTCCAAGACATATGAACACTGTCCAATTGCTTCCATTTTTCCTTTAGGCAAAGTCAATCACTGGGCGTCATCGAACATGTTTATAAACAGTATAACAAACTCAGTGAAAAACAATCAACGGTCTTAGCGGTTAGCAGTATTCTGGCATTTTTTTTTTTTAGATTTCACCTTTTTCCAATACAGGACACATTCATATCAGAGTCAGTTTCTCCTGGTTTAATTCTTCAAATAAATAAGGATACATTGTAAACTCGTATGAATTTTTTTTTTTCATTATTTGAAATCACAGCAGAAAAAGTTGCACAAACAATACAATTTTTCTCCTGAACTTGTCAGACATTAAAAGCATTTTTTTTAAGTTTAAAGGTTCGCTTCACCCTAAAAAGAGGAGGTTTAAGTAGTTTGCATATCATGAATAGTAACTAGTCGTCTTGATGATAAACCAGAGAGAGAAATGTAAATTATGTAGAATTGAGGAATTAGAATTAAATTAGGAATTAGGAAAAAAGCTGGCTTTGCTGAAATACTGAATGATGATCTATTGCTTTAGTGGTCGCACGGCGAAATTGACGGCTGTTCACGCTTTATCTTTTCTGTTTACTTCTTACAGTGAAAAATGTGTTATGCATTATATACAGTGGTTTTCTCATTTTAAGTTAGACACATAGTAAAAATATAAAGACGGGCATCCATCTCTTATTTATGCATTAAAATAAATATTTGATCAAAAAGAATAAAACTTGATATATATATATATATATATATATATATATACACATACATACATACACACACACACATATATATATAGTTGTATATTTATATAGTTGATCAGATAAGTGCTGCACATTAAGTTTGCGGAGTGGCATTTTAAAACTGAAAATGACCTTTTCCTGTATGAGCTTATGAGGAAATTGCATTGATGAGCATATGTAATACCGATATCACACGTTTTATGATTTATGTTCAACATCCTAGCATATCACAGGATTTTAGGTATTCGCACATCAGCCATGCAGAACACGGACTGAGGTGAGTTGCATTGTTCTGCATTTGCCTTAAGTAGAGCCACTGGATGAATGAGAACTAGCTCGAGGCCCCAGTGTTCACAGTGGCACAGTGGCCAACGGCCTCTAACTTTTAGCTGGACCTGTCGGAGAGCTTGGCACAAATGGCACCTGGATACACTGTGTGTGCAATGTTTGCATGTTCCAAAAGTGTTTACTGTAATGTGCAAAGTGTATAACCGAGTATACGCTGCATGTGAGGGTGGGGGGAAAAAAAGGACATCATTACTTCTTCAGCAATATAAAATATAAATAAATCTTCCAAACCTTAAAACTAATGGCCACCGTTGTTGTGTGATGACTGACTGCAATCTAAAGAAAAGATGCAATGCAGCGGATTAGGTGCGGTTTTCTTAGCTTGTCTCAAGGGGCTGTGGGTCTTCTTCTTTTTCCTGCTCGGTGCCGTCAGGAAGTTGTTTGTTCCAGAAGTTGCACTGCTCATATGTGTCAGGGCAGGGGGGTTCTGAAGCCTCATCTCTGCCTAGGACTGGGAAGACATGGTCCACCATATCGCAGAGATGCCCGAAGCTGAGAGAGAGAGAGAGAGAGAGAGAGAGAGAAAGAGACGCAGACATCTGCCGATTATAATTCGGACATTTTTGTGTACGCACGAGCCAAGGCCACATTGCTGAAAATGGGAAGAGATCCAGAAGGACGCTTACGAGGAGATATTGGTTTTGGCATGCTCCTGTATCAGCTCCCCTTTGGGATTGACAGTAAAAATCCTGTTCAGTGGAACGCCCACCTCCTTATAGGAGAACACATCCTGAAAGCGCAAATACACAAACAATCAGCACCATAGCAACTAAAAAGAGGCACAAGAGTGGACTGCAGATTGAACACACTCCTCGACATCTGTGCAGTGCGAGTGTGTGCACTGTGATCTCAATGTGTGTGCGTGTGTGTGTGCGTGTGCAAACAGTTGTCTTACCGTGGCTCTGTTGCCAAAGGCGGCATAGAAAGGTTCAGTGTTGGGGTAAAAAAGGTGCTTGATGTCTGTGAGACACTCGATCTTAAACTTCTCTGGCTTCTTCTCGATCACCTCCCTAAACAACACAACACGTAATATGAAATGCACGTTTATGGTTTCATTTTGATCGAGTGCACATCGTCTGATTTTGAAAAGGGGTACAGCCCGTAGTGAGTTAGATTATGCAATATATAAAGGGAAAATAAGGAATGAAACTCTCTAAACTGCATTTACAATTTATATTTCCGATGACACCAGCATATGCAGCAGCGTATGCATTTGTGTACGTATGCCTATGCATATTGAACAAACAACATATACATACTGTATATACATGTTGTGTGTCTGACCTGTGCAAGGCGGAGAAAAGACTGCTGGGGCTGAGCAGCACTGGCCCCACTGGCAGCATGGTCCCCCTCTCATTGACCCAGTGCAGGTACCCTCGCGTCATGTCGGCCATGCCGATGGCCCGCGCCGAGCAGTACATGAATTTATAGCCGTTCCTGTGGCACAGACGGGGCTCGCACGTTAGCCGCGCGCACCGGTTTCACGCGTGCATGTACAAAAACAATGATGACCAGTGGTTTGGGAGAACCTTTACCCATAAATAAGTTCACCGACAGGTAAACAGACAAAGATTGTGCGCTATTTTGTCTAATCCACAGTGTGCGCAGACCGGGAGGAAGCACTCACTGGCTGACTTTGTTGTAGAGCCGCGCGATTCCCTGGTGCGTCCAGTCTTTACCCAGCGTGGGGAGGATGTGTCCCAGGGTGTCGGACCTACAGCGGCACACAGGAGAGGCAAGGTCACATCACACACGCACACACACACACACAAAAGTGCCGCTAGGCCGCTCCAAAAAAAAAAACCCCATCTCGTGGTCTGAAACTGAACTGACCACCATCTACTACGGCCCCCCTCACCTGGTGATGGTTCCGTCTATATCAGAGATGACAATCTTGTCATCCCAGCTCCAAAGGTAGATCGTGCCATGGCAGCGACAGGTGCCCTGATACTGAGTGGTCACGCTGAACACCACATCATTAGGGCCCTCCTTCAGCTGCAGGCTAGCCTGTCAACACGCACAGTGCATACAGACACAGGCAAAGAAAGTGTAAAATCTGAAGCCACTTCACACAATTTAAATCGGGCCATTAAAAAAAACAACTTCCCATGTATTTTTTTTGTCAACACGTACAGCACAAGTTTGTTTTTGCACAAATTCCACCATTCGCATAATTCAACCAGGCCCAATAAACGTACCAGTTGTTCAGAAGTGAGCCGAAGAGTCTTCTTGTAGCAGACGCTGCCAGAATTCACGAGGAGCTCCGATTGGCAGGATTCTGACATCTGACTGGAAGATCGGTGGTCCTCGTCACTGGAGGATGACTCATCTTTCATCCTGGAAAAATCACAGCCAACCAACCCATTTGGAACACGATGACGCTATTGAAACAGGTGATGTCTGAATAGGGATTGTTTGTGAGAGAAATGTGGAGAATGGAAAAGGTTACCTGCTCACTGAGGCCATAGCGAGTGAGCCGTCCCCTCTGTCTGCCTCCGGTTCTGACACCGATTCCTGAGGTGCACAAAGGCCAAAAGGTCACAGTGTTACTCGACTGAAAGATTGGGTTGTTGATGATGATGAGAACATATATTCCCCCTGTTCTTCCACTCCCTGACACTCTGTAGTATACTCTCCGTGAGGGGCACTCAAACGTACTCATTCAAGGTCCAATTTCAAGGTCAATTGGACATTTATAACCCTAAATTGGAGTCCCCATTTTATAAATATGGAATTAGGGTTTTGGTGAAGAGGAGCTGCTAGAGAGGTGGGAGTTGGTCTCTTGGTGTGTGCACAAGTCATTTACATCTTACGTGACACAGGGTCCGGTTTGTGATTGATTTCAGATCCAGACTTTGGTCCGCAGTTTGATGAGCCCTGCTCTATATGCTGAAGGCTAAGGACAATTTCACTAATAAAGTGTATATACTTACAGATTTGGAGTCACTGTTCCTGCTCCTCCATGAGAACCACCAGCGTCCTCCTTTTTTTGGCATCTTGTCCTTCATGATGTTTTCCACTGACGCCTGGAAACAACCATGCACAAACAACTCAAAACTGACTGAAAAGAAACTCAAAACCACGCAAAGGAAAAAACAGAGGTAAACCCATAAATAAAGAGCCCTGACTTTATCTTGTAAAAACCAAGGCAGTTACACAAGAAAACACAAAGGCATGCACACAAAACGTGCAAAGCAAGGAGCGATCAACTGGCTGACAATGTCGGGAAATGATGACAAAGAAGACAACGACCAACACTTAAAGCAAAGCCAGAAAACGTCATACAGGCTGCGAAGCGCTGGAGCCAAACAGACCAGGGAGGCAGTATGAGAATAGGCCAAAAGCAGAAATCACATAACTCAGACACCAATACTTAGTACACACAAACATCAAATGGATGGTGGGAGATCAAAAATGTACAAATAACAAATAAATAAATAGGAAGCATAAAGACATGACATTATTAAAGTGTTAGAAGAACAGTTGGATTTAAAGCAATATTTCACTGTGGTACAAGACTGGCAGCTTTCATGGGAGTTTCCACGTGTGTTCATCAAAAGCCAATAATATAGATCATTATGAAATCTGAACACACGGCATTTGCTGGCGTTACACAAGCAGGGGATTGCCGACTATAAAGAAAAATCACTGGACCCAAGTGAAACATTGGGTAAAGGAGGAATTATCGCGGAGCGCTCTGGATGCCGGAGGTGCAGAACTCTAAAAGGCACCAAACATATGTAATAATCATAAGGTGACTATTTCATTTTCACATACTTATTATATGCTATATAACCTGGGAGACAAAAACTTTAACACTATTCATATAATTAGAATATATATTTTTATTTATTATATATTTCTTTATATATACAATTATACCAGAAAGATAGTGCATAGGTCCAAAAGCATATAAAACATGAATAGGATCCATTCTGTTGCAAGATTCTTGACTTTGAGTGTATTTTGCCGACAATAACGGCTGCTTTGTCTCAGGTACACATCTAAACACTTCCACAACTAATGAGATCAAATACATAGACAAAGTGGGACAATACTGTTTGTGTCTCTCTGCAGCGGTCTTACCTGCGGCAGAGGTTTCTGATAGACCTGCATGGCCAACATGACAGGAGCGGCTGTGTTCCAGTTGTAGTATCTACATGAGATGGCAGAGCGGGGGTTATAAACACATCCGGAAAAACCCTCAGAGAACAGCTCCCCGAGCACCCATTAACAAAAATACGTATGTGTATCAGTGTGTTCAGACTTGTCAAAGGCACATATCGGCTGGCTGTCGTCGTTTCTGCACGGCGGTATTGAGTGTCGTCATACGTACTTGTTTCCTATCTTGACCACCAGGTTAGGGTCATCGATAATGGAAGGGTTCTCAGAGAACTGCCGATAGGACACTGCCCGCTCGTGAAATTGCTCTGTAACAGGAAATAACCGTGAGCTATTGTTTGTGTACCACGTACGTTGGGTCCAGTATGCCACCGCGGCGGCGTCTCGTCGCGCTCAAACCGACCTCTGGTGATCTCCCTGTTATCCGTGAGTCCGCCACACAAAGAGATGGCGACATGAGGCAGGTCCCCTGATTGGTCGGGCAAACTGTCCAGACCGCTGTCCATCCCACTGCTGCCCACCGACTGCGGGGACCGATTGGCGCTGCGCACCCCCATCATCATCATCAGCTCCGAGTCCCCTTTCGTCGAGCTGCTGCCTGCGTCGCTGCGCAGAGAGTGAAACACTCAGTCTTGGAGGAAAGAGATCTGCATCTCTAGAACTCAACTCCACTGGACCCCCCGTGTTCACCGTCAGTGGATGAATGACACCACGTGGGAAAGACTGCACATAGTTGGTGGGTACATTTGGAGTGGAGCCCGTTTGCTGTCATGCATGTGTTGGTTAAGCGTACCTTTTAGGGAAGTAGAGAGCAGCTACTTCTGGCTCCAGCTCTGTAATGTCGTCCAGGTATATGCCATCGGCGCCCAAGTGTTGGCTTCTCTTTTCTAAAAGGGCCAATAGCGCACTTTGTTGTGAGCAGAAATCAAACGCCGAGGCTTACGGACACCTTCTATTTGGAACGCTTACGGTTTGCGTTCATGTACCTTTCCTCTTGGATGGTGAATCGTTTCTTCTGTTTGGACTTCCTCTGTTTCCACCTTCGTCCACGTGCTCGGGGAGAACCCTGGGGGACGCTGAGCCGGCCGTTAGGCCCTCCATCTCTGCACATGACGGCCCCACATTTTCCACCTGTCTCCCTGAGGTAAAAATAGGCCGAGGCAGAGGATCATGGTACATGAAATCAAACTCAGGGGCCAGCGAGGTCTGCCGACACCCAGAGGTACATTTATGAGCAGCCAGTTGATTTATGAATCATCCATGGAGGACATAACATCCGCCACCGTTCAGTGGTTCCATCCGCAAAACATGCATTTCCACAACACTACCACTGGAGGTCACAAACGAGCCGGGCCACTCGCTTATGTGGCATTTCCCATTGTCCTATTTATGTTATACAGTGTTGGCATGGATACATTAACCCAGGAACCACTGCTTGACATATAACGGTTTGCACATTAGAGGCAAAAAATGTTCCCCGATTTAAGTACCTTGCTCTCTGCCAGCTACGTCCTCAGTTTTAGGATTTAGTCCGTCTCTGGCTCCGTGAGTGCTCTCCCCTGGCTGAGGGGCGTAGAGAGCGAGGGCCGGCGGTCCAGAGTCATCGATCGCTCTGAAGTGAGTGCTGGCCGACACCGGGATGGAGACGGTGGTGGAAGGGTCCTGCTTCTGGTGATCAGTTAGGAAGGCTGGCTGTAAAGGAGAGGCACAAACATAACAATAATAATTAATATTATGAATTATTTTATTTTTTACTGGTTTTAACGTATTCCATTCTGGACCGTCAAGTCATCCGATTGGAAACTTATTTAGATTCAATTGTTTACATGGATTGACAAAGTCAAAAAAAGAAACTGCATCATACTGCATCAACACACACGTTCCAACCCCTCGGTAATATATATAGGTATAGGTAAGTACTGTATATATACACATGGGTAAGTATATATAATAATACCTGGGCAGCCTGTGGTAGCTCTCCCCAGGTCCACAGCATTTCAGGGTTGTCTTTATTCTGACAGGTTAGCTCTGAGTCGCTCTTTGGTGTCGATGACCGGGAGTCATCAGGGCTGATCGGAGACATAGTCAGGTTATTTGATTTTGATTCAGTTGTGCAACACAATAAACTTTAAAATAATGGAATCAAATAAAGCATAAAAACATTTAAAACGTTGCAATATAACTGTTTTTGATATTTCAAACAATTGCGTGCGTGTACTTTTCCATCATTGATGCATTACTTCATTGCCAGGCAATCAGAGAAGCAAAAACTGAAGACGATACCTAACAAAAGAAGAAAAGCGAGAAGTCTGTTGTGGACAAGAGATGGATAGACCCGAGGGCGGAGGCTTAGAAAGAGTCTCCTTCATCACTTTACTGCAGGAAGACAAAAAGAGAGGGAGAGGGAGAGAATTGGGATCATGATTTGCCGATTGTGACGAAAGCAAATGTATTCAAACGTTTAAAAAAGATGCAGTACCTCTGCGCACGGGTCCAATCAGTGCCGGGGTGAGGGTTGGGGATGGCATGACCGTACAGAGATCTGAACACAAACATGTAGGGAGATGACAGTCATAGGCGCACACGCACACATACAGTTTGCGTCATGACATGAGGCAGACACATATTTTGCATTTTCGCCTAAGGGTCTCAAGATTTGATTCATAAAGGCAATTCTGTTTGAGACGAAAGGAAGGCCCGGTGAGCCTTTACTCGAGAGTCAGAGCACACTGTGGGAACAGGACGGGCCCCTGGAGTGAGTCCAACATACAGAGCTGTTTTTCACAGGTCATCACACAGACACACACACACACACACAAACATGCACACACATGCAGACAAAGGAATGTGACAAAAAGTTTAAGGGCCATGTAAAAAAATAAAAATAAAACTAAAAAAGTCTGCTCAACGTTCACTCTCGGTGTTTTACGCGTTGATGTTTCTGTCACGAATATTTAATGCCACAGAGAAAGGCTGAAGATTTAACGCTCAGACACAGACGGTGGGCTGGCTTTTTGATTTTTACACGATCATTCTACGAACTCAACAAGTCTGAACCTTACCTCTTCTTTACATTTAAGGCAGAAACCCCAACAACAATACCAAGATAACGAAACGGAAAGCCGTATGCGCACACGATGTACACACACACACACACACACACCTGCCGTCGTCAAGCTCTCGCTCCTCGTCTGAGCTCATGTCAATCGTGAACATGTCCTCATTCTCCGAGAACTCTTCCCCGCTCTCCTCCCTCCTCCCTCCTCCACCTCCCTCTGGCCGTGCCTTCCTTCTCTTCTTCCTCCTCTTCTTGGTGATCCCCCCTTCACCTTGCTGAAGTCCCATGCTCTGGACAGGAATTGAGCTGCCGAGGACGAGGTCTATGTGATGAGACACACAAGCCTGAATGTAGATCTATGTCGTTTTTAAAGCACATGGAAAAAGCACATGCAAATTGCAGAACTTCCTTTTTATTTTTTATTTGGGGTTACCATGGTGACGAGAACTGCCCCTGCCCAGCTGGGACTCCATTAACTCCACCCCCGTTGAAATGATGGGCGATGTTGCCAGGTAGGAAGGGACGACTTCCTGTCAACAGAGACACAGGCATGATCACATGACGTCGAAGTGAGCAAAATCGTGGCAGAATTCTTATTCAATGAACAATGTAGACGTACAATGTTGGTAGGAGTGAGCTATTCAAATGACCCGAATGACACTGGCATGGAATAATATATATGTGCTAACGGAGAGCATTGCAATGTAGAAACTGAGCTTTCCAGGCGGGGCTGAATACTCTTGTGCAGACTTTAGCTCAGATTAGTAGCAAAATCACACAGGTTTAGTCTTATTGCAGTGAATGCACCAGAAAGAGAGAGACAGGCGCACACAGCTGAGACGAAGAGACCATCCGAGCAGTGCAGACGGACACATGCTTTGCGGTGCATGTTTCGCGAAGCGGTCCAATTCATCAGGCGGGAGAGCCACGGTGGTCCGGAAGTGCACAATGCCAGGTCACAGCTCACATCTGTTGCGAGCATTCGCCTCATTGGAAACACCAAAAAGCACTTTGAGTTCATTACATGTTTTCTGTGTGCCTCAGTATTGCATCTCTCTTTAAGCTACTTTTTTTTTTTTTTTTTTTGTTGCATACCTGCATCAAACAAACATATGCATCATACGGTAATTGTTTAGGGAATATCTTCCCCTATGCAGCAGACTGCAAGTAAAAATATATTAAGTAAGCAACGTGACGTAAGAAAACATTTCCCACAGCATTTTAAATGCACAGGACAGTTCACACGGGGAAAGTATATATATATATATATATATATATAAGTCAGATAGAGATAAACGTGAAACAACCTGCTCAGTGTATCGACGTAAAAATCAACGAAAAGAACGCCACGTGTTTTGTTAGGTATTCGGAGAAACAACATGCCGTTGCCTGAAGATGAATTTCTGCTGAAACACTTGGTTAACGTTTTACGTGCAGGGTCTGTTTTGCCAATGCACAAGCTCCAGCCTAAGCCACACCCGGAGGGAGAGCGTGGAAGAGGATTGGGTCAGGGAGGCCCAGAAGACTGGGCTCCATGCCAAAGAGATCCTGAGAAATGCCGTTAATCATTTTTCATTCAGATCAAAGAGATGATGACGCGGGACATTAGTGGTGAGCCATTGGGATTCGTGTGTCGCTTTTGCCACACATCGTGTGTCGCTTTTTGTTTGTTTCTCTACCCGTCACTACCAAGAGCAGAATTTGGCAAAGCTATTATTAGCCCCCTGGTGTTTTGTTTCTTTTTTTTTTTGACTCTGTGGAGGAAGAATTGTGGCGAGGAGAGGATTTCAAATGAAGCTACAGGAGCATGAGAGACGTGGTCAAATCAAATCGAATAGGGTCTTTCTTAGTTGAATTTAAAACACCGGAGGCAATAAAATTGACTTTGGCGAAAGGGCTCCTAACCTTGGAGAAATACTGTAAATAATGAAAACCAAATCAATCCAATGTAATACCTCCGATTTTTGGAATGAGATATTGGTGGACTATGGCATAGAACTCTTGATTCCCAACTCATCCCTTATCCTTGTTCCCTTCCCTGGACAGCGTCCACCAAAATCCACCGTCCTCCCCACCGATCCCTGCTCGTGGCCTTCTATAATCCGTTTGTTGTCAAAACAAAAGGAAATGTTTCCACATCTGATTATTATCTGCTACATGAGCATTTGTTTTGCGCAAAACAAACAGTCCATGTGTGCTTTCTGCTGGTTTATTTCTAGTGCTGCAGGTCAACGGGATGCCACAAAGGGACAGAGGCTCCTGTTTCTTGTTTTTGTTCATCTTGAATTTCAGACGCTAGGCTAAAGTCCTTATCTGCTGTTATGCAGTCTCAGATCAACAGATAGATCATTTTGCGGTCTACTAAAAACAGACTGACGTAATTGGCCTGTGTGTCATTTGACTGGTCAGACTATGCCTGTTTTTACCAAGATCCCTTTCTTTCCCCACGTGATCATTGTATATGAAATTGCATTTGCACATCTTTGTTTGCGTCTTCCTTTATTTAATAACTTTGTTCCTGGTCTTTATATGTTGTACTTACCTTTATTTACCCTGCACTTTCTGGTTTACTTTTATCGTTTACTAGATTCAACAATAAATGGTTTTCATGAATGAAAGTTTTCTTTTTTTTTGCGTCGTGGGGATATTGTGGAACCTTGTCTGCTTTACGTTGTTTTGTCCGTGACACTTCTATCCTCCAATTTGGGCCGAACAGTAATCAAGCGATTTAAGTATCAGGGGCACGTATCTGTGAAATATTAGGTCAGTGGTGAAGATCTAACTCGACTCAACAGGGTCCAAATAAAGTACTGGCTGTATTTCAGCTCTGGCTGCTTGGCCTTTAATGTCACAGAGTTATGGTCTGGGCTATATCTGTGTACAATGATAAATTGTCTGTCTGAGAAATAAATCCGTCAGTCGTTACTCACCAGCGTGTTCTCCGTCTCTTTGACGAAGAAGGCCTCTCCGTTCTCTCCCAGCTTCATATGCAAACTCACTGGCTCCCCGTTGATCTCGATGTCCACCTGCGGCACAGACCGAAGACAGCTTGATGGCAGTTTGAGTTTTGGACGGGAAGAGATTTATGCAGAAAAAAAAAAAAAAAAAAACTTTTGCTGCTATACAATCATTCCTATTAATGAACTGTAAGTAGCTGTTAGTTAGATTTCAGATTTCCCCATACAGAATATTATATTTAATCATTTGCCACACCGCTTACCCTTTGTGTGTACAGTACACACAAATACACGGTGCACGGTGAGAGAGGGACTGAGCATTCTCATCTCACCACTTTCTCACGGGACTGCAGAACTCCCATCTTGCCGAAGCGGACGTGAAAGGGGGAGCACTGCAGGGAGCCATCGGGCTGCCGCACCACGATGACATCTATGCATCCGGACAGCGTGGCAGGGTTGAGTCCTCTGTACAGCTCCTTGACCTGCACAAGCACCTGGCCCGCCAACTGACCCACATAGTTCATGGTCTGCAACTGGAGAGAGAGAGAGAGAGAAAATAAGAACGAAGGTCGCACTCTTGAACGAATTCTTCTCCTTAGACTGTTTTACGCCACGTAAAAAACATATTGCCGCGGCAGGATGTATGACCTCGGGTTAAAACAAAAGCCACTCTGTCATCCTGCTACAGCAAATTACACTATTGATCCCACATAGAAGCGACTATTGCGATGTCACGTGAAACAGCTGCATTTTTCTTTTCCCTTGCGATATGGTCCAGCTGGATTTATTTCAGCATGCATTGCTGGTGGGTTTTTTTTTTTCCCCCCCTCGGTGTTGTTGAAAACAAAACCTCTGATCGAAACAGAGAAATCACTTTTACTGACTTCAGCGCAAGCACGCTCCATCGGGGAGGAGATTAATCATGTGGTCGCTGTGCCAGTCTTTGTGATCCACAGCCTCTAATGCTCTCTGTTTAGAATGCCAAACATGGCCTTGGAGAGAGACAGACAGGGAAGCGCTTTCACTGGGCCGTGGGAAGGGTGGTGGTGGTGGTGGGGAGGGGGACACAAAGAGAGGGAGGGGGGAAAACACGTTCAGTTTCCAAGTCCAACTGAATAGTATTGTTTTGACTTTGTTGATGGAGATACTCGATTAATGGGAGCAACCGCAGGCATGGCATCAATGAAGTACATGAAAACAGGTACAACTTGCCATGCGACCAACACAAACCTATGTCTGACTTTGCCGAACCTAGATAATATATATATTTTTTTAGCAGTTGTGTTTCCTTCACTTCACACAAGCGTGAAACATTTCAAATGTAATCTAAGAAAGAAGGAAAGAAAGAAATACAACAACAGAAGAGTGAGGGAGTAAGACAAAGCTAAAAAAAAAGAAATAAGAATGCATTTTATATGAAACAACGCCTGCTTAAGTTGATTCAAATAGTGGCATCCTTTCACTGCACTAACCGACTGTCTCTCTCTCTCTTACCCAAACACACACACACACTCACGCACGTTGCACACACACACACACACACACACACACACACATCATCACAGGGTGCTTGCTACCAGTTCAGATGGCCAAAAATGTTGAAGGCGACGGTGATTCGTGAACACGCTTCAAATGCAGAGAACCACAGCTTTGGACTGTTCTTTTATAATAATAGTATAGTCATTTTCTCTTTTCCAGACCAGCTTGCTTTAACATTATGACACAGCAGAACACAAAGTTAATGGACACAGACTGTATAACCCAGCCTCATGTTACCTTAAATAATAACAATATAATAATACCACATAAAACGCAAAACATTTCGCTACTTCAGCAATTCAAGCCCTGTAGATTTTATTTTGTTTTCATAAGAGCTATTTCTTCATAATTCAGGGAAAGGGGAGTTGTTCCGTCATCGGAGTTAACTGACCCTTAAATCTCTGGGTGGACCTTATTCCTCAAGGACTGGCAATGGGTTTGTTTTGCATCGATTACATAAATATGCGGCCCCTTTGTCTCTCTCTCTCTCTCTCTCTCTCTCTCTCTCTGTCACACCCTTATATGTTCTATGTCTCGGACAAACATTCCTGTACATGCCACAGACCCGATATCACTGTCCACATAGGCCACGTGCAGAAAGATGGGACCATTCACGCACATGCACCCATGCACACACACACTCACGCAAACACAAAGCCTCGCCCCCGCCCCCCCTCCAGGACATCTTTGTTGAACAGCCAATTGCAATGCTGCCCCATTATGTAATAACCAATCACGGGACCACTCACGGTCCTTCACTGGACAACCTGAAGCGTTTTAGTGGGAGAAAAACCAAACATGAAGGATTCCATGTCTGACTAGCCGGTGAGTGAGCAACGAAGGAGATACACTCACAGGGTGTCACACAAAAAGGCTTTTCTGAAATATAAAGTCATCCAGCTACAAAGCTTCTCATTTACTCTCACTTCAGTACAGACAGTGAGACATCCAGATATAAACATGGAGAGGCTGGGAATATGCAGACAGATCATGAAGGATTATCCAATTAAATCCATTTAATGTGACCAGACTAACAGACTGAAACTCTCATCACTGATCATTTTCAATGCAATTTAAATCCCACGTGACCTCTACAGACCCCGGGGGAAGAAATAAAAACAAAACACAAATGGACATTGGTTTTTGTTTGACACATGTTCTGAGGTGACGACAACTGACACGCTGCGCCATCACACGCTGGTCGTAGTACCTCGTGCGTGTGTGTGTAAACATCTGCACACGGGGTGAGGCTCTGCACAGCACCTTTGCTCGCGCGCACAGCAAGCGACAACGCAAACACCTCCACGCGAAGGCTCCACGTATGAATGAGTAGATCGTTTTCCTAATTGTTTTTTTTAAATAATTCGGCGGGCCCTGACTTGGTCCCGATCCGCGTGTTTACTCACATTATTTATCGACGTCCCTTCGCTCTCGGGGATCTTTCCGCCATTCACAGCATTTCCACTGAGCAGTGGAGGTGCACAGTTTTATTCCGTGTGTGTAGGACAGACACACACTGCTTCTCTCACACACACACACACGCGCACGCACGCACCGATCCTCACTGTTTCTGATATCTGATCCTCTCCTCTCAGGCTCATTCTCCATTTAAACCGCGGTCACGATGCTCCTCCCCACCCAGCCGGGCTACACACACGCACACACACAGCCACCCCATTGGCCGCGTCTGCGCTGACGTCACGCAATGTTGACTATCTAAATGCCCCTCTTAAATTCATCCACATTATGATTATATCTTGGTAGATTGTTTCTTTGTTGTAGTTTTCATATTTATATATTTATATGTTTCTTTGTTGTGTATTTCTTGTGTGTTGTCTGTCATGCAACATGTTGACCGTGTTGTTGTATGTTGTTATTGTTGATGTTTGTAGTTGTTTTTGTTATTGTTGTTTTGCGGGCTTCGAGGAACGTCTTTTCGTCCTTGCATGTATGTAATGCATGCAAGAATGACAATAAAAGGCTTGACTTGACTTGACTGATGTCTGTGTATAATGTGCAAGCACCAAGCTCCCAAACGTCGTACAATGCCTTCTCCATAGTGTCAGTGTCCTGTTTCAGTTCCCATACATGCGAACAGTGTATACAATTATATATATATATATATATATCTTATATAAATATAAGATGCATTGCACAGGCTACATAAAAGAAATATGACATTCCCGGGGAACCTTACCTTGCACACAGTGCAGTGCCACATCTTAAAACCATCCACATTATAACCGTGTCTCTCGGTAAGACCGAAGAGAAGAGCAACAGTATACAGACGCTTGTTCATATTTCTGAAACAATTCCGGACTAATATGTGGAACAGGGACAAGAATAGAAGAGTGACATTCAGACAGCACGAAGGCATCTGCCTCTGTGCAATGCAGGAGCTGTGTCTCAGTTGTCAAAATGTAAATCCATCCACCTCCCCTGACACAAGGAGTCCAGACCAAGACACAGCCTTTACAGGCCAATGATTTGAAATAACATGAAGCATGTTGTTCTCCAAAGTGACAGAAACTTGTCAAACTCGGTTCATGTAGAAAGTTCCTCACCTGCGACCTCAAACTATGTAAAGTAATGCCATTCAGGCTATCGTTAACAATAAGACAACTACAGCAAAAACTCAAAAAATGGTGCAACATATTTACTTTGCAACAACACACGTGACATAATCTTTCTCCTTCACTCTCCTGTTGTTGATCAAAACGCCTGCTTTTTTGTTTTGTTTGCTTTTCAGGTACAACATGTATCGTATGGAGTCCTTTTGCAATGGTACGGCATTTATGTGCCCTTCTGGAGAAATAGATGGAGACTGCACACCTGACCTGTCCTTTTACGGTAATCAACGACACACAGAGTATGTATCCATGAGACATGAAGACGGACAGGCCGACAGACACTACTCAAAGCTAAACACGGGCCTGTTGGTAATAATAGACACGGTTGAGATAAACCACGAACTTACATGAATCGGCTAACAGTGTCAGTTAGCAGGGAAGCATGTCCACACATGCTCAAATAGATGCAAGACACACACACGCACGCCTGCCCGCACACACACACACACACACACACACACACACAAGCTGCTAGGCAAAAACCTTACTCTTTAGCACTGTGTCTTATGAGTATGCATTCATATAATATATATATATATATATATAATTCAAAACAAATCCACATCCGATTGCTGTAAATACAAAGCAAACATTTTTTTTTTTTAAATATCACAATAAATATGCAAACACTGATGCTACACAAAAAAAGGAGGAATTTCGGTGTATTTCACGATTGTCATAAAATGCTTATAACTTCTGTGAAGCGATTATAGTACTGTTACATAAGGTGTTTCCCCAGCGTGGGTCCCATGGCTTTTTGTTGTTGTACAGCGATTCTAAGAACCAGTCCCCAAGTTACACTCCCAACCCACTGCTCCTGCTCCTGACCTACACACACACACACACACACACACACTCACTCACACAGTATCAACACCAGGCAGCCAGTGCGGGAACAAGGAAACACGTGTCACGTGCTTTTCTGAGAACTCAGTCATTCATCAGGGAGCAACTAGTAGCCAACTGGAGGGGGAGAGAGGAGGAGGAGGAGGAGACGGAGATAATACATGGAAATAAGAGAGTAGGCTTGAGAGGGAATTTGGTGAATGTCAGTGCATGTTTCAATGTGGTCACATGACAGTGAAAAAACAGTGTAACAGAGGAGAAGAACTGGTTTATTCACCACGGCAGATAGGAATAACTGCAACTTACGGTGCAAAAAAAAAAAAAAGGAACTTCTCTCGTAAAAGGTGACAGAAGGGCGTGTTTAATAAGTCAGTAAATGCGTTTAAAGGGTTGTTAAACAACTATATCTTATCATTGAATCTACCTTCTTGGTAATAAGCCACATTCTATGTTCAGATACGTTCAATAGAATAACTATAATACATTTCATTGGCAACAATACATATCATTTTTTATAGAATATTAAATAGTCTATTTGAAACAAGAATCAGAAAATATATTAGATGCCTTGCACAGGGAAAACTGTGTACATTGATGAAGATCTCACTCGATTTCATTGATTTCAGTACATGTGCTCTGTTTGCTCTCTGTACGTGTGTGTATGTGTGTGTGTGTGTGTGTGTCTGTGTGTTTGTGAGAGAATGTATCGATCTGTATTCTGTACACTCTAGCTCATGTCCGGCACGTGAGGGAGAGAGAGAAAAAAGAGGAAGGAAGAAGGTGGTTTGCTAGGAAGGGGATTGACTGATCTCCTACAAGAACGCCCCATGCGGTGGGATGTGGGGGGATGGGCTGCGTGGGCCAATCAGAAGGCTGTGTGGGCCACAACGCAAACAGACTATGGAAGCCGACCCCCAATGCGGGCTCCTTGCAGACATGCTCTGTGAATCATGGCGGGTTTAAGCTTTCTTCACATTGCCACCAATCCTAATAAACAGCAGTACCTGAAACATGCCTGAGCCAATATTTACATTATCGTCAATTATTAGTGGCACAAACATAGCTGTATTTTATTAACTGAACCTATACAGGTGATATCTTCTCTTCTGTTCAACTCTTATTTGGGTTAGTGAAAGACACATGGTGTTAGTGTGGTCTCTCACTGCCCTAGGCCGACTAGACCTTGACTAGATCCTCTTATGTAATGTGGAGCAGTTGTTAAAGTTCAGTGTTTATTAGCATCGTAAACAAGTCACTATGTAGTCTACGGCGCGCACAGCGTGTCGTTTTTCCGCGAAAATAAGACACGCTGTCATCACATTCATTGGTGATGTGCCCTTGCGTTCAACAAAAGATCGGGAAGAATAAGGTTTTCCAATTTCGGAGCATTAAGTCAAATCACTTCCAAGTATCTTAGACTGACATTCATCTATCATGTTTGATCCAAACAAACACAGGAATTGGTTTGGCAATGTGGCGTTTTTGTGCTTAAGTAACACATTAAAACATTACAATTAACATAGTCTCAACATATGAGACTACGAAAAAGATCTGAAACCACCATTAGAACAAACACATCTGGACAGAAAGCGTCAGTATCCAAAAGAGCAAAATGATAGCCACAATGACCTTCCAGATGTATTCTCAAGGAGCAGCAGAAAATCTGAAGAAAGTTCACCAAGCCTCACGGGTGGGACCATTATGTAATGCCTTGACCAACTGTGGTGTAATATGCCTTATGAGGTAACATGGGCCTGGGGTCATGTGTGGTTGGTACGAGCTGTTGATATAGCACATACTGCACACACACACATAAAAGCTCATACACTCCCAAGAACCAGCATACCCCCAATGAGAACTGACTGTACACAACTGTGCAGCCGCAGTGTCAAAACCGGAGACACACACACAGGCACACACTTCATCGCACAAACACACAAGCACAGGAGCAGCATGCCATTTGGTCTTTTGAGGACACCCTCAGGTTATTGGGAAAACCTCTCGACAGCTCCTTGTGACCAGGTCAGGTCTCTCTAAATACACAGGTACATAATGAATACATCTAGTGCAGACATTTTTAGTAGGAAGTCGGTGTAACAGGGCAGACAGGATTTATTTGATTTTTTTTTCTATGTTTAGTTCAACATTTCTGCCACGGATGCAGTGACTGAAACCACTAGCATGCCTTGAACGCATTCAAATCAGTATTTCAATGTAAAGCTCAGCACGGTGACATATCGTGTCTTTTCGTTACCCAGGACCAGTTGTCATTGAGGCTCCCATCCTCACTGTGGCTGCTGAAGTCCTGGTCTTGCTCCCTCTCGTGGGTCATGGCTCCGACGCCTCACGGCCCTGAGCTGCTGTACAAGCTCTACGGTAAATGTGTACGTTTTTAGTTTTTTTACGCTCTTGGAACATCGGTGTGTCACACATAAATCCTCTCCAGTGGTCCAAGCCGAAATCTCGGAAGGCTGGGAAAAAAAGAAGCCGGTCAGTCGCCGTAGGCGTTGGATGTTAAAAAAAATCTGGGCCTACTCTGTTTACACTTTGCCGGTCCACCTTCTGTAAAACCTTTCCTGTTTTCAACAGGGAATATTGCTGGACGCAGACGGAGAGCTCTATCGAATCTCCTCAACATGGTGCAGAAGAACAGTCTTCTGGATGGTTGTGGATGAGCCCTGTGAGTCTTAAATTGGTTTCGGGTCAGTAGCCGCTGCTTCTTCTGACACAGTGTTTTCGACTAAATTTGCCAGCAAGCGTGTTCTGGGAATGAGGTACTAGGAGGAAATCGGAGAGGGACCAGTGTTGCTGGACTCTTCCGCTGCTTCAGGTGCCCATCTGACGACTGCGTGGCCACACACACACAGACACACACACACACACACACACACACACACACAGTGAAACTGCGAGGCAAAACGTTTACTCTGTGTAGAATATACGTTGTGCATTTAGATACGACAGCACCATTATTATAGAGAATGGAATACATCAGCTACAGCAATCACACACGTGTCTGTCTGAGTCGAATCACAGAAACTTAAAAGGAATTAGTCTGGCAATCTGCATTCTTACGGTCAACACCTTGAGCATGTCGAGCATTTTATGTTTCAAAATTCATTTCCCGAGAAAGAAACAGAATTCCTCGACCATATGCCCCCGTCTCTCCAACCTGTCCCCCCCCCCCCCTCCCAGTCCTGCTGGTAAACATGCACGCACAGAGGCCCCCCCCCCCCCCCCCCCCCCTCCCAGTCCTGCTGGTAAACATGCATGCACAGAGGCACAAACTTGCACACACAGACACACTGAGGGGCGACTGCACGTGGTCTCTCATCAAAGGGTAAAGTTTGCCATGTGACTCCGAGCACTTGTGGTGCTTGAGCTCGGCCGTTTAGACTTTGTATGCTGCGTATCCAGTTGTCAGTCTCAAATATCTCCCAAACACAGCAGGGCCCACTTCTGTCTGTTTTTGGCACTGAAGACGGTGTCAGTCAAGGCTGCCTTTAAGCTGCTGGGTTGTTTTATGTCGCATGTGTAAGTCTTACATGGTTAGACATTTTATACCTGCGACACCAAGTTGGAAGAATGAATGAAATGTAGGTGTAATTGGTTGAAACGGCTGCTAAGTTACAGGTCCAGATGAAGGAAACATAAACACACACAAATGAAAAGGTCTGTACATTTATACAATTGAAGGCATACAAAACTGTACATTGTGAGACGCTGCCGGTGCGCAGTGGGTTTTTCTTTATGACCAATTACAGATAAAATCATCAAAACCATCACCGGGCATAAAGCATAAAAACGTTTGACATCGTGACAGACAATTTCCTGCAATTTTTTTTTTCTTTTACACGATGAAAATAAGTACTTTTTTTTTTTTACATAACACAAATCTGACAAAATATGTTCAAAATATCCCATGAAAAAGACACAAAACAAGTCACCGCAAAAAGTGACCTATAAAAATGTTGGGTCGCCAAAAAAATCGGCTGACATTGAACATAAAATGATTTTGTATAACCTTTAACAGTAACAACCTGATTTCCTTCCCATTTATGCTTTTTACCCCCACATGACTATTCAATCAGATTCAAGTTTTTTCTTATTTATATAAAAAAAAAAGGAGTGTAACACATGAGCAAGTGTTTTATGAGGCGGCACAGAAAGTGAACGCGAACATTTTATATCCGGGAGGTTTCCTGAATAATCCTTAATATGATCATTCCTGAACAATCTTTTGCTTACTCACGCCGCTGTTTCCTGGGTCAGAGCACATTGTCATTGATCGTGACTCCCACAACCTAAAACGTGTCCAATTTCTGTGTGAGGGTCATTTTCCCTTTTGCTACCAACGTCTTCGTCTTCCAAACACTTTACATGTTAGCCCACTAACATGCACTCTACGGTCTACTGGAACATCCTGCATTTGTCCATTCAGAGCCTAAGGGAGACATTCGACAACACACACACACGACGCAGCACATTCGATCCAATTGGCCCTTGGCGGTTCGTAAGACTTGACCGTGATAAAGTGGCACTCACTGTGAACTCACAGGTTCCCCGTTCTCATATGTGTTTCCCCGTCAGGAAGAAGAGCGGCCGATCTTCTTTGGCGTTGGCCGTCTGGAACTCATCGCTGAGTCGGAACCTCCACTCCTCCTCCAGCTCCAGTCTGCCCACCGTCTGCCTCAGAGAGCTACGGTCCGCACTGATGACGCACAGAGTGGCACCTACAGGAGAAGCAGTGGCACTTGGTTTATTAAACAACACCACGTGACCTCCACGATTCACTCCATCTCAAGAAAAGGCATTCAAACCCTGTGTGTTAGTTAACGTGTTGAAGTAGAGAGCCTTATTCTTTCTTCTGTACCAGTGAAACTGCTCTTGGCGCCGCGAGACATTTCAACAAACTGTCCAACGCAGGCAGGCACAAGTTACTCCTGGCTGTAGTGCCCAAGACTCTACAACAACAGCAATACGGTTTCCACTTCTCTTCGGATATCCTCTTCCGCGTTCATAAAAAAAGGCCTGGACATTGTCATCGGCCTATTTGTTGTAGTCTTTCAACAGTGCAAGAAAAAAGTGTAAATGCGGCTCGAGATTTCTAAAGATGGCTGCTAAAATGTAAAGCGGAAGCACTTGACCAATCACACTTGCTGCCGTACCTTTGAGGAAGGTGAACTTCTTGAGGAACCCGGCAGTCACGAACGAATCGGCGAAACAGAGGAGAAGGCCGCTGAACAACAGCCCTGTGCTACTGATGTTTACAGAGTGAGGTCTGGAGCTCACAAAGCACACGGTCACCTGCGGGAGGGGACAACAGCGTGGCTTTAACAATCGGCACGGTGGAAGATACGAGTTCAGGGGTTCATAATCGGTCATAAACACGGAGGCCGCGATTCAGTGATGTCTGTCTCGCTTTGTCCTTATAAGGTGTCGTGTAAAATCCACGTGGCTGCCGGTGTGAATGCGAGCGTGTGTACCTCGGGTCCCAGGTTGAGGTAACAGTCCACAGACAACACAGGGTGCGTGTGGTTCTTGGCGCTGAGCGGAAACAGTTTGTGACTGGTGTGTTGGAGGTACTTCTCCAGGAGGAGCTGAGCTGGTGTAGCCAGGAAAAGGTGCTTGCTGTCCGGGGCACAGACGTACTGCGAGGGCCCCACCGACGTGGGAACGTCCGTCATCTGGACAGTCGGATGAAGCGTTCCTTTTTGTTATGCGATGACAGAAAGCAAGATTTGCGACGAATGGCAAGCACTACAGTACCTTGGTCTTGATGATAAACGTCCTGTATCCTCCGATGGCGATCTGCTTCTTCATGACACTGAAGATGTTGAACCTGCAGACGAGCAGTCCGGCGCTGTGCATCCTCAGGGTGAAGTCCACGTCATGACAGGTGAAGCGGTTCTGGTCGTACTGTATGTTCTGACTGCGGTCCACATTGAGGAGGAGGAAGTCATGAAGGTGGCCTCTGGAGAAGGGCTCCCTCTGTCTATTACCTGGTGAAACGAGCAGAAATTCCGTTTCCAGGCCAAGATTCCTTCACGGGTCTGCTCTAATGAGTCATGTCGTAGCGCCACGTATCGTTCAAAAAAGCCTTTTAAAATCACTTAAAATACGTGTTTTATAAGGATTGCATGGGTCTGTCGGTATAAGCTTCACGTAAAGCTTTTTCAAAGTTGCTGGTTATGGAAAAATCGTTTTTTGATTCCTTTTTCAACGTAATCGTGACCCCTGACCTGTGGGTCCTCGACTGCTCCACTTTCTGATCCCGCACACGCCATAGTGGGCCAGGTCCGGACAGGCCTCCATGTGCTGTAGGACCTGCTTCAGTGACACAGCGTGCTCCGTAGGGCCACTAGACAAAACAACAAGCAAAGAGTAGCCACGCTTATAGCAAATGGATGCAACGGTACTAGCCACATCCATTTTTTATCACTGCAAGTACGGCGTCTGTACGTACTTGCGTGCGTCGAGGTCCACCGCGTTGAACATAACACAGGAGTCATCGGCCAGGATGATGAAGGGCCAGACGTCCCCTGGCGGGCCCCCTCCTTCCGAACGTCGACTGCGCTCCAACTCCAAGTTGTGATATGAAAGCTCTTTAATCAGGAAGTGGGCAGCACCTGCACGGGAACCGTGATAGTGAGATTACATGTCTTCGCTGGAAATCATTCCTACGTATCTTCAAGTAGCAGCACCATCTCACCTATTCCAGCTCCATTGAAAACAGTGGGCAGCACCAGCATGATGTGGTTGGGCCAGTACTTTTTATAGACTGCCATCTCGTACTCTTTGACCACCAGAATGTGCAGGTGCGAGGCACCATCCACGGCGTGGTACAGGTTGAACAGACCGTGCTCGTGGCGGCCAGTGGTGGGAGTGAAGATTGGACTCTTGATGCAGTCTGGACTCTGGAAAAGTGACAAACAGGAACATGTAGATGCTATTTAACAGCACACCCTTACACTGGGTGAAATAAATTAAGAGACCATCCGTGCTACGTCGTTCCCCCTTCGGCGATACCCCGGGAGATCATATCGACCCGTGTCTCAATCATCAAATGGAAAAATAATATGAAATAATCAGTAGCTTTGTGTGACTAAAGTTTTAATAATGCTCCACTCCTATTCAAAGCAATATCTTCTCGGATTGGGATCTCCTGTATTCATATTTAAAAAATAAAATACAACAGAAACCACTGGATGAGTCAATTTCCCTCGCGATTGGAATTCAAGCAGTCGGTTGGCTTGTAGCACCACCTGGTGGAACAACCAGAGCATTGCCCTTAGCCATGTAAATCACTGCTTTAGTGCAATTATGTCATCTATGAGGAATTCATACAAACTTAAAGATTAATTATCGGACAGGGAATGAATATATCGTGTTTACTGTGTATACCTTGACACTGTATTCTGGATTGAAAGTAGCTATAGATATCTAATAGACTGATTTTAAAACTAAAACGGCACACTCTTCCAATCTTATTCCACGTACTGTTCAATCATTTCTGCAACTGCCCTCAGTGACACTGTCAGGCAACATTTTGACACATTTACAGTCAGGGCATGAAACGCGAGCAAGATGTTATTACCGTCCCTGTCGGTTGTGGTGCTGACAGAGGAAAATAGAAGTGTATTCTACTGCTGGACTATCGACTGGACATGAGCATTTTTCTCAAAATGAAATTGCTCATGATGGTCCAGATTCAGAGGTTCCTCTTTCACAAACAAAGCAGTTACCCAATCAGAAGTGAGTGGCAGCCGCATGCTCTCCAGCTGGCCCCCCGTTTGGCTGAAGCTGAAGTAATGCTCTTTGGACTTGGGGATAATGAAGTAGAGCTGGATGTCTTCGCCGAGCAGCAGGTGGGTGAAGGTGAAGGCGTGCAGTGTTGACTCATACATCTGTGTTAGGATTGGAGAAGGCTGTTGTTGAGAGAGGCATTTCGAGTGGTCATGAATCAGACCCTGTGCGGACGAGCTATGCTGACCTGGTATCTGGGGTTGAAGCCCAAGTACTGATGACACTGCTCACAGTGATGATAGGTGTTGTAGGCTGCATACTTGGACAGCTTGATCCTTGATGTTCGCCTACGTAGGTACACATCCTCCTGGCGCACAGGGTTCCCTTGGATGGGACAACAGAGGAATTGGACAGATAAGGACGAAAGCACGACATTAAGGTGAGATTTCGGGATGAACGCGGATATGGCCGAGCGTGTGTGACAACACAGTGACTTGTGTGTCAGTGTGGTTTTTGTTTACCCTCAGCACTGGATTTATGTCCAGGGCAATACACAGCACTGATATCATCATATTTGGGGTCATGGAGGGTGTAGTCGAAGGGCATCGTCCTCATCACGTCTGGGTTGGGCCAGGCAGCATTGGGCGGGTGGTACTGCACTCCCTCAGCCTGGGCACCTGAACCCACACGGCATTTCACAACGAGCACTTTGAATGAACACCGAATGACAGAACGCGTTGCAGTGGGATTAGAAAAGTCCAAAGGCCCCTACAAATACACTGACTGTAGTTGATGTCCTCTTCGTCATAGATGTCCACCTCCATCAGCCTTATCAGCATCCGAGACAGTATGCCCAGGAAGTGCAGGTACGCTCCAGTCTTTCCCACCTGTCCGCGGCAACAGCAAAGCGAAAGGGAAATGTAAATATACAGTATCAAGGTTTTTTTTTGCGCGGAGGAAGGAAATAAAGACAGGTAGTACCTGCGGGGGTCCACTGAGCAGCAGCCTGCGGGGGTGAAAGTTGTCACTGCGTCCCTCGGTGCGATTGCTGCTGTCCATGTGGTAGGAGCGAGGGACGGTCCACTGGCGATAATACAGGGACTGTTCGGTGCATGTCATCATCTTACTCAGCAAGGGCCTGCAAACCAAAGTCCATACATGACATAACATGAAACGTGATTCAGCAGACAGGATGAAATTGACTTGTTCTCATTCGGCGCAGATGAAGTGCCTTTCTGTCCGTTCTGAACACAAACACAAAGAGCAACCGGCATCTTTCGGTGAAGGAAGCAAGAACTCTGCGACGAATAAATTGACACATCAATCGTCTCCAAATCCACCTTTTACTATCTCTAACATTTATCTAGGGTTACCTGAAGCTGCTCGCCCATGCCACGGACATGTGTGGCAGGAAGGAGGTGCACCGCGGGAGCCCGCTGCCGTCACTGGCCGTGATGATGTCGTACAGGGCGCGAGGGAGGAGCACGGAGGGGGGCCGGCTCACTCCGCGCGCCCAGGAGCAGCTCAGGTGGGGAGAGGACGATCGGGGGGACAAGGAGCCAGAGGAGGTGGATTTGGAGTGTTGCCGCTGAGACTCGGCGGGGGGAAGCGGCTGAGTGTGCGGTTGGGAGTTTGCCTGGTTTTGACTCTGAGGTTGCGGGGTGGGCTGGGCCTGGGAACTTTGTAGCTGGGGTTGGGTTTGGTGGTGCGGTGCGGCTTGAGGATGAGGCCCTTTCTGGACATTTGGAGAGGTGGTGCTTTGGGAAGGGAAGGGATCTAAAGCTCCACTGTCTGACTGGAGCTGCTGACTGGACGACAGCGGAGAGTCATCTGCAAACAGAGAGTTATAAGAAGATGTGGAGTCAGGTCACAAATAAGCCTAAATCTGGCTTTAGTACATTTACACTTTTTCAAAGGAGGCCTCGTCGTGTCCGCGTGGACCTCGTCTCACCGTTCTCCTGTCCCTCCTCCTCCTCATTGTCGGTGCTGCTGAGTTTTTCAGCGTCACTCTCCAGCAGGTCACTCCCCGGGCCGGGGTTGTGTGGGGGCCGCGACTCCTGCCTCACCAGATAAGCCGCCAGCCCCAGCTCTTGTTCCAGCGTGGTTCGCTGAAGGTAAGAGCAGCTTATCACCCGGAGGTCACAGTACTTCAGCGACCTGTGGGCAGAAGCCATTCGCCTGACATCCATTACTGCGTCTGAGACTGCAACTGAGAAGCTGGAGGAGATTATTGCTGCTACACATTAAATCGTGTTTTTTTTCCTCCGTGTCCATAACCCCCTCGGGGACTGAAACCACAGCGCAGGAAGGCGGAGAACAAATATTCCGGGAGATAAGCCCGGCAGCTCGTACCTGGGCAGCGATTCTCCCAGGGGCTCAGCTCCAGATAGGATCAGGATGCAGGGAAGCGCCTCCAGCTCCAGGTAGGTACGAGGAATCCATTCCGAATCCTGGATCTGCAGCCATGTCTGCACGACACACGCAAACACAAACCCAGACAACATACTCAGACTCAGCATTCCCCCCCCCGCCGCCACACCCCCCCATCATTCGTAGTCTCCTCTTTCCAAAGTCCGTTCAAATTCATAAAATAATAGTTTCTTCTTCAAACGACTCTCCTTGAAAAGTACAGATAGCTCTCACTGAGAATGACGGTCCTGTGCTTAGTTGTGTAATGAGCTACCCCTCGGCCCCCTCACCTTGATATGATCAGTGAAGGTCTGTCCAATACTCAGCGCTTGGTTTGGATTCCCGAGAATGATTTCAAAACTCTCCTCCAGACCCAGCTGTCTCCTGACTCTGGACAGCCGTCGATGGGCCCACGCAGCCAGGGCCAGAGAAGGGATCCGCAGCAGGACCATGTGGCCATGGTGGGCGGGACACTGCTGGGCGGCGGTGAGCAGTGATTGCACGATCTCCAGGGTCTCCACGGAGGTGTGCTTGTGCAGATTGTGGGAGCCAGCGACTCGGCCCGACGCCGCCATCAGAGCCACGCAGTAGTGCTGGATCAGGACTGTGGTCCGGATCACGGCACTGTGCAGCTTTGGGAACCTGGGGGAGCGGGAGAGATTATTATTTTTTTTTTTCAAGCTTTTTTTTTTTTTACATGTTGGGCATCTGTGTACATTAGGCATGTACGTTTGTGCATGTACCTTTCTTCCAGGGCAGATGCCATGCTTTCAAACGAGGAATCGTGACGCATCAGAGGCAGGCTGCCCCCTGAACGAGTCGAGTCCAGAAGCTCCGACACACCAAAGTACCGCGTCTTCTCGTGATACAGGTCCACGTCCTGCGGACACGCAAATGTTGTGGATACACGTGAGCGTGATTTCAGTGAAAACAAAGGATCAATCAGTGTGTGTCGCGCACACACACACACAGAGGGGGCTCTTACATTGCTGAATGCAGAGGGCCAGTGGATTTCGTTGTAGGGGCTGATGCGGGTGTACTGCGTCTGAAGAGCGAAGGGGAAGGAGGTGACGTGAAGAATGAGGATGTTGGGAGCGTCCCGGACCTGTCTGGCGTTTAGCAGCTGGTCCACCAGACCCAAATCGCTCTCTGAGCTGCTGTAGGACGCACTGAGAGGGACAGAATGAGAAAGAGACACATGGTCTGATGGCCCGGTACAACAACAGTGGCCGGGGAACCCATCATTCGCCTCTGTTTTTCTTTTTACTGCTCAGACATACCTGCTAACGTCCCAGTGGGCGTGGTCATGGACCAGGATGTATAGTGTGCAGGTGTTGCTGTGAGCTTCATGAATGAGGTTGTCAATCCGGGCCTGAGCGCTCTGGTCCATCTTGACCACGTAACGCTCGACTTCCCGTTGAGGTGCGCACTCCTGGTCCAAACCCCCAAGGTCCTGAAGGACACCTGACATAGACAGACATAGGTAGAGCGGGAGAATGAAGCACATGATCTCGTAGGGACACACACACACAAACACACACACACATTTGCTGATGACGAACGAGGGCTGCGTGACTAACCGGAGCGCCGGAGGTGGAGCACAGTCTGTTGAAATGTGACCTCGGAGGGCGGGACCAGGATGAGGAAGCTGACCCTGTCGAAGGAGCCGAGGTCCAGGTTCTGTGTGCTGGAGTCTGCTATAGCGCAGACATGGGACAGAAGCTTCCTGGCCACGGCCAACTGGATTGGACGAACCTCCCGCCAGTCGACAGAGTATTCTACACGAACACAAATTCATATCGTACTCGATCAGACATTTAGTAAGTACGCCGTGTAGGCAATTTGCCGGGAGATGCATTTGATGTACTGCATAGAGTTCAGCCTGTGTGTGTGTGTGTGTGTGTCACCTGAGCAGGTGTCTTTGGGACTTGAGGCTCTCTCTTTGGGACTGGGCGAACCTTTCGAACACTGTGTGAGCGAATCTTTAGAACCGTGTGCGCTTTTGAGACCTCTGTCTTCAGCCGATTCGTGAAAGCTGAACGGGGGAGACGGCGCGCTGCTCTCTACAGTCGCACTGTCCAGGAGGGAATCCATATCGCCCTCTGACAAAGTGAAAGCCACGCAACGGGTTGTTAAACGGCCACTAAAAATAGGCGGAATAGTAAATACCAAAAAAAAAAAGGCCAAAAGTCAAGTAAACCTTCTCCGAGTGTGTTGCAGTAGTGGATGAGTTCCTGGGCAACACCCGTCGAGAGCTGATGGTTGATTTCTTTCAGGCCCTCGTTGGGCGGGAACATACTCTCTGCCAAGGCACGACATTGATGCTTGCCTGCAGCACACGCACATGTAGACACTGAATAACATCTGCTACATACTTTCAAGACCGTACAACCTGCAAGCATCATTTGGAAGAAAAAAAAAACAGTGCCCACCTGTGACGACCACACAGGATTTTGTTTCCTGCCCTGGTGCAGTGACAATGATGACCACGTAGCTGGTGTTTTCCAGCCGTCCCTCCATCAACCTGCTGAACGTTTGTTGGAGGCCTTGAGCCAAAGATCTGACCTGCTCCCCCAACACTATCACGGCCTCTCCACAGGATGACGCGGCCAGCTGGGCGAGCCAGGGAAGCTGGCTGGGGGTCAGGGGCTGCTGGCTCTGGGAGGGTAGACAAAGGTGCTGGGGGAGCCCGGGCAGCGTGGAGGGGGGCTGGGGGTAAAACAAGAGGAACAATATGCTCATTCATTTTATCTCATTTTCTCTTGACACTATAACTGGTCCTTTAAAATGCCAGAGCAATGATTGTGGAAGCGCTTGCTGTGCTAATAACCTTCGTCAGAGGTCAAAGAGAGGAGCTGGGAAATAGTCAAACAGGAAAACTAGATCTTAAGGTACCCTAAATACACGTATAATAATTGTTAACACATTTTCTATTTTCTTTCTCACTCACTATTTTTACAACAGGTTATCGCTCAGATGCACCGCCTCACCTCTAGGACGTAGTGCCTCCCTTGAGCGGCTGGCGTTTGAGGCTGCTGGTACTGTCTTATCTCACTGAGGTGCGACTCCCTCCACGACCTCATGAATATCTGCTCCAAGTCCTCAATCAGGGGCACTTGCTCAGGGCCTTGGGTATATGTGTGGGAGACAAGGAAATGGTTGACATGTTTCTTAAATCATAAGACCATATAGCAGTTGATTGGAATAGGTTTGTTTTAGCAGTGGGGCAAAATGGATAGAGGCAGCTTACTGTTACACACTGTGGGCTACATAGGCTGGGTCGTAGGCTTCATTCCGACCTGGTATTAACATGCATCCTGAGGTCTAGACGTGGTAATAACGAGCAGCTCAAATATAAAGCAAAATGGCATTTTGAAATAAAAACAAAAGACCTAAAAAGTGACACTATTCAGTTGTTCACTTATTTATGGCCTATTAGCTTCCTGGTTGCAATTACAAGGCATGGTGATAATAAATCAAAAAATAACCACGTGCCCTCCGCTCGGAAGTCCTACTGAAGAGAGGTGTGTAATTACAGCCTTTATTTTGATGCAGGGTTTAAACTGACCGAGCTGAACGAGGTAGTACACTGTGAGCAGAATCTGCATCTCAGTGGACAGCGGCTGGATGGGAGAGGGTCCATAGTGCTGGTAGACTCTGGGCAGTGCCTGGGAGCTCAGGTAACAACTCTGCAGCAGAGAACTCACAAGCACTTCGTTGACGTTGCCAGTCAGCTGAGGAAGCGGGCTGTGACCTGCATCCACGAGAGGAAGACAATCAAACAGATTCATATTTGGATTCAGGATCGGTTGCAGTTGCAGGGCCTGTGGTGGAGATGGAGAAGGAGTGTGTTGCCAGGGGACGCAAAGCGGTAAAAAGGATGAAGGCGGAGGCTGAGGAGAGGGCAGGAAGCCTGAGAAACGGCCTCGGGCGTTATCTGACCTCTGACCTGTGAGGAGAGGTGAGGTTAAACGGCCATCTGTTGTGTGGTTACTGAAAACCTCACCTGTTGACCTCCAGAAGGTAACTTTCCTGTGGGTGTTATGGTGTGGGCCCTCGAATGCGACTCTCACACACGAAGTAAAACGGTGTATTTTTATAGCGGATCACTGATATAAGGGGTCAGCTGACCTTTGAATATGACAGGTTGCAGCCTGCAGGTGTGTAGCAGCTGATCAGGGACCGTGACAGACAGCTCCAGGGGAGAAAGTGGAGTTGAGGAGCACTGCGATGCACTCTTCAGAGCTGCAGTCTCTGGAAATAACAAATACGAACGAGAGAGAGTTGAAATCACACACGCACAGCTCAACCACACAATACGCAAATATTTCTTGGACTGTTTAACACACAAAATGATTCTGCCCCCAAGTCATCCTTATATGATTTACCACCACACATATATATCTTCACCTGTTTTTTTTTTACCTGATCTGGTTCCACTGGTGACAGCGGATGACGTCGATAAGGCTGAGGAAGATGGCGGCGTCTTTAAGGCGCTCTCTGGCACGCTATTGGCAGATGACTCAGGTGACCAGCCCTTGTGCCTCTTTTTGGGAGGTCCAGCATTTGTGTGTGTCCCTGGAGTACAAAATAAATGACAAAATGTGTTTTAGATTCTAAACTTCTATTATATATTATTTAAAAAAAATATAATATTTTATTCACAGTCCAGCTTGTTTCGAAAGATTTTTCTCCCATTTGTTATAAACCTGATTTAAAAAAATATATTTTGACAATTCAAATAAAGAGTTTAATTGTTTTTCAGCTGTTTTTCGAGGAAACTTGCAGTACAATTGAGTCGAGTTGATTTTTTCCCCCCCAAATGGTGTAATACCAGTTGTATTTTAGTCATATATAAACCTGTCTCTTCTTCTTAGCTTTCTGTTGTAATGCAGAAGTGGGGACATGCATAAAAAGTCAGTTTGTTAAAAGAGCCATGGAAAAGAAAAAAAAACAACCCTGACAGGAAGTAAGCCTTTCATTCAGTGAGGAAGAAGGTAAAAAGACCGGGAGACAGAGGGAATTTTACAACCCCGGTTTACGGAGGTGACAGACTGAGGGAGGAAGACAGTAAGACAGACATGAGGGAAAAGAGGGGAGGAAGACGTTTAGTGCCCCAAGTGTTGGCAAATGAAAGAAGGGAAAACAAAGGGCAACCCACAAAATGACAATGCAGCTGGCCGGCTACATAACAGGGCTGTCGCTGGAGTGCTCCCTTTCAGAGGTGTGAAGAAAGGGGGAGGGGGCCTAATGACAACAGATAGAGGGGCCTACGGCTGACTGTCAAAATATTTCCGGTGGGATTTTTTGGGAGAAAATGACAATAGACTTGCGGGGTTAAGCCCTAACTTGGGTGGACATTAAACCCCGCCGACGATGAGTTCAAATGCATGGCGCACGTGAACGCATCCACGCGCTTGGATTACCCACATTCAGATTGCAAAGGCGAGCAATCCAAAACAAAACAAGAAACAATTCTGGTCAACTAAACCCCCTCGTGCATACCATGGGGCTATAGTCACCAGAGTGCACATAAATACCTGTAACTGAGGGTCTCCCAGGCCCCGATTGATTTAGGGGTGGCTGGGTGACGGAGGGAACAGCATGGTTGCCATTTGTCATTGATTGCGGAAGGTCAGCTATTTGTGGCACACCAGCGGCGTCCACGTGAGCTCCGGCTGAATGCGGAGAGAGGAAAAAAAAAAATACATCAATATGGTGAATTCCTTTGACTTATCGTCACACAGGATAAATATCGCCGCAATGATAACTCATAAAGTATGTGTTTTAACCAGATGTTGAGAGCGTGAAAAAAAAAAAGAAGTCTCTTTGTACACGACAGTTAAACACCGGCATTCCTGGGATTGTTAAGAACGACATTCCAGCCTGTCCACATTTCTTTTTTTTCGTTTCTTTTCTGTTACCCGTGAAGCTGCCAGGCGTGTGCGATGCCAGGGTCGGCGGCTGTTCGTCAGCGGTCACGTGGCTTTCTGAGAGGATGGACCCGATCTGTCTCATCCTGCCATCTGAAACACCCGGTATTTGCACAACCCACAAATGTGAGAAACGTGCCGGGGCAATAGCCCGGCTATAGCGATAACCTATTGGCATGTTGTGCATACACGTGCGAGCTCCAAATACAACACGTGTCCTTCTCTCACCGTGTCCCCTCCAGCAGATGGGAGCTCCTTTGACCAGCGTGCCCTGGCTGTTTCTGTACAGATGGTACTTCAAGTGCTTCTGTTTCTTGGGCTGGGTGCTGAGCTTCAGGTTAATGTGGTTGGAGAACTCTGTGAAGTACCGGAAGCCTTTCTCTCCACAGCCCATGCAGTTCCCCGAGAAACCTGGATGGAGCGTACAGGAAATCTTTTATTCCGACGGAATGTGTTCCAATACAGAGAGTACACGGAAGGGACTGGAAAAGGTCACACATGCACCGCTTGAAACAACACTTCTCAGGCCCCCTCAGAGAGCCGCTGGCATCTTTTTCCCTGCGCACACCTCCTGACTCACCCAGCAGTGCGTTGCGACCCCGTTCATCTGGCAGGAAGCGGCGGTCTACGGCACACACCAGCAGGGTCTCGGCAGGGAGGGAGGGCGACTTTATCCCAACCAACATGAAGCCGGCGGGAAGATCCAGGGAATCTGACGCCAGCGTGGACAGACGCAGGTCCCTCCCCGCCTGGCAGAAGCCTGCAAGGGGACAAAAGGTCAATTTTCATTCGCCTTCAAATGACCACAACTCATGAGAGAATAGGTAAGCGCAACCACGTGACATTCGTCAAACCTCCTTAAGCACACGAAAACAAAACCTCCCGGTCAGCATGCCTATTTGAAAACTGCATGTTTCCCTGAGCCAATTGTGAGTGGTTTCAAAATGTGACCCCTGGAATGTGTTTTTTTTTACGAGCAAAAATGCAGCGTGTGCGTGCATGTGTACACACCATCTGACGTGCAGCATCCCTCAGGGGGGGGCTTCATCTGGTAAGGTATTGGGGGGCTGTTAGACTCTGAGCCTTCTTCATCATCCTCCTCATCATTCTCCACACGGCCTGTTGGGGATATACACAAAAAAAACTTGACATTTTTAGAAGATAGAGAAACAAAAAGAGAATGGCAACGGCGCGGAGAGGAAAACGTGCAGCTTAACAGGAGCTTTCCGTTAATCTCCTACAGGCGTCGTAAAAGCATAAAAACAGAGTATAAGATTGCAATCGAAGGTACTTAGTGAAAGTTGTTCCACTATTTCAATGCACTCAGTATCACACCACCCGTCCATTCACACGACCCACCCTCTTGTGCCAGTGGTTGCTCTGTCTCGAGGTACAGCTGTGAGAAGACGGGTCTGGGAACTACGGTGTTGGACCTGAGCGAGGCCTCAATGGAGCTATGGAGAACCTCCTCGAAGCGCGTGGTCCGCAGCTGGCCCGCGTAGGAGTTCCCCATTTGTGTCCTGCGAAAACACAAGTCAACTCATTGCGATGCATTGATAGAATCCCCCATCCGTCTTGGTCTCAACAACCAAATGGGGAGCGCTGACTAATGATGCCATAATGAAACAGTCACGGAACCTTGAGTAGTAGTAGACACCAAGTCATCGGCGTGGTTGCATTTGTTCAGAGGAATTTAACAGAGTGAAAACACTGCAAACAGCAGTGTGTGCACAACTTGTGCGGGGTTAGGATACACTCTCGTGCTTCAATTTGACTTGTCTAATAATGACATCTTATAATCATTTCGAAAATACTCGTTGTCAGAGCCAACGTAAAACCAATTGTAAGACTCGGTGTGGTTGACGACAGCTCTGAAGAAAGGCAGGATCTTCCCATCAATATCGGCGAGTACTTCGGAAAAACTTGATGATTTTTAAAGAAACATGCCATGGCAAAAATGGCCTTTACTGTAAAACATAACATACACTCACACTAACAACTCTAATACAGTAATTCAGGGGCAGCCTAACACACACGCGCAGGCGTATCCACAGATATGCACATGAACAGACACAAACAGTGAAATGCACCCACACATCTATTCACACTGGCCCACACACACATAAACAGTGGTAACTGGTAGATGGCATCTGTCCAGACAGCGTGCCATAAAATCTGTTTTACTGACAGAGTCAGGACAGTCTGACCTAGACTCTACCTCCTCCAGTTTTTTTTCCACTCTCTTTGGATCTCTCTCGCTCCCGAGTTTTCCCCCTGAGTTCGCCTCCCTCATCTGCTCTCAATCTGATGAGAATCCCCACAGGGGAAGTTCTAAAGCACTTTTTTTTTTTTCTTCTTCAAACAACTTAGTGTACCAGTGGTCATTTCATATATCTTCATTGTTTGCAAAAAGTGAGCATCAGAAAATGCCGGTGATTAAACTCACTTTTTAGCACTTTCAAACGTAATTCAACAATGCACTCTGTGGTAATATTTGTTCTCCAGTGTGTCATGCGTGTACTATACCGTCATCACGGACAAAGGTCTGAGAGAGGCGGCTTTTTGTTGAGACGTACAGTTGTACGGCAAAAAGATAAAAAAAAAAAACTGGGTCAGGGAGGAAGAAAATACCATGGTTGCATTCTTCAAACCAACTTAATCCTCTTTCTCTGAACCTGAGAATGCACACACGCTGGTGACCACACACGCAAGACGCATTGTCACTTCAGAGACCTGCAGGTCAGCTTAATGAAAAGACGGGGCCTGTCAGATTAGCGAGTCGAAGCCGGTGTGCTGCGTGACTGCAGCTTTCTGGCAGAGGGAGACTCGTAACAAACAGCATTTAAGTCAGAGAAAAGAATTTACTTTGTGACACAAAAAAAAGAAAAAAAAAGAAAAAGTGTTATATGTGTTATTTAAACTGGGAATATAGTTTAAAGACATTATACAGGCAGATAAGCTTACCTCTGCGTTGAAAAGCAGTCTAAAGAGATAAAGCACTGAGTTTTCACCTTCAACTTAAAAAACAAACAAAAGAACAGATGCTTATTTTTAGACTATAACTAAATGGGGTTATAACCAAATTACTTGAATTGTAATAGAATAAAATGGTCATCAATTATTAACAGTGAATTCGCTTGGCTGTCCGAGGAAGTTATACATTTTTTTTTTTTTTTTTTTTACAATGTATGGTGATGACAAACACACACATAGAGACACAAACTCCCTCTATCTCACACACACACACCTTACCAGCCACCTTCTCCTTCCGTGCTTTCATATGGTAAAGAGGCAGTGCAGACATTTAATGCTTTGCACCACTTTGTGGAAAGACAGAGGCAAAAAAAAGCAAAAAACCCTGTCATAACACAGGCAGCACTGACAGGAAGCAATCACACCTTCTACCAAAGAGCGGCCTGATCTTTTTACAACCGCAGAAAGAAGGAGAAGGGGAGGGAAACGGGGAAGAGATGAAAGCACGGAGGTGCCTTGCGCCTTTGATGGAATCCCCACCAAATCCTTCACTTCTCCCCAACTGTGAGCCTGAAGCCATTTTGCCTGGGCCTGTGGCAGGGAAGGTATTCCTCGACCTAGAATTGTACAATAAAACATGATGACGTTCACTGTGTACAATGGTTTCCGATGTTCTGTCGGAAAGAACGTCTTAGTCTCTCATCTCCAGCTGCAAATTCACTCCGGCAGCGCTGTTAAACTATTTTAAATGTTTCAATAAATGTTTGTTCCGTACAAAAAAGAGCCCGAGAAGAAAACGGTGGAGCAGAGATGACAGAAATAATTAGCAAGTAAGACTTTGAAGGAAGCTCCCCTCTTTTCTCCTCCCTTCTCCCCCTCCTTCCTCTCTGCCTGTCGAGGACGTGGGAGATCCTTTCATCTCTCCTCCCCCCCCCCCCCCCCCCCCCCCCCTCCTTCCTCTCCTTCTCTTTCTGTCTCTCTTTCACCCTGGGGAGAGAGACACTATTGTGGTGTTTTATGACCCCTTGGATCCCCCCTCCTGCCACCACCGCACTCAAACACACAACCTCACACGCGACCTGTGGTAAGGAACCCTAATGCTCTGAGCCCCAATCCAAAGATGACGTTATTGCTAAACCTTGGCTTCATTAAACCACTCTCACAATTCTTCCCTTACGAGAAACATTTTCCGGGATGCAAATAATTCCATCTTCAATGAATGTAGTTGATTAACAAAAACGATTTAGGGACACCTAGTATCGTTAATCTTTGTTTGCATCTTATTGAATGCGATGAAGGTATTTGCGGACAGAAGAAGGAGATAGGAAGATACGTAGGGGGCTAATGAAACAACACGCGTCAGTCCTGTGCATCATGTCCTGCCAGCTTTTCACTGAATTTATGCAAATCCGCACACCCATTTTAACTCTGTTTTGGACGCAGGGGTATATACATTTCAGGGATGTCTCATGACCACAAGGTCAGAGGTGAGCACAGATAGCAATGTTTGAATAGGACTTTGATGTGACCTATACTTCTGATACACACACCCACACACACACACAAATGAATGCAGATGCACACACACGCACATTCACCCACTGCACACGATCTCCCATGGGTTCTCGCTCAGTGGACACAAAGGGCTTGACTTGAAGGGTGAAAGGTCACCCTGGGAGAGGTCAGATAAGAACCCCAGGCTCATTCTCTATTGGCCTGAACCACATACCAGTTGCATACACACACACACACACACAAATGCTGCATCTCCACTATTCTTCTGGTCTCTTCTCCGTGACAAGCAGGGTTTTCCAGTCTCCAACCTCCATTCTGGCACATCCAAAAGCAGATCATATTACACACACACACACACACACACACGCACGCACGCGCGCGCACACACGCACGCATGCACGCACACACACACACACACACACAAATAGTACAACATGATTTTGTGTGTGGCTGGGTGAATGTGTGTGTGAAAGAGAGAGACACACGTCGAGAGTGGGGCGAGAGGAATGTGGAGCAGTGTCAGCTGGTCAGTGGTGCAGCATCTCTTTCAGCCCTGAACAGTATGAGTTAAAATATTTAAAAAAAAAAACTCCAGCTCTGCAGATGCTGTGGGAGCACTGACCAACGGCCGAACACATAGGCAAAGGGATGTTGTACACACCACACACACGCACACACACACGCATGCACAGTGTGGCTCCATCAAATGGGCTCACCACTAACCAGTGACCCACAGCAAACGCTCTCATTCAGAGTATGCTCAACAGACACTGGGTCGATGGCCAGCCAGTCAACAGGCCAACTGCTCAGGCAGAGCCCGTCCAATGAGCCATTCAACTAAACTTACACTCCTTCATCCTCAACAACAAATTGAAAATTCACCTCCAAACTCTGCCAGAATATGACATTTCCAATCCCTTACACTGTCTCAACTTATATTTACAAATAATACAGAATGAGAATTTCTTGTCATTCCCTTGATATATAAACGTGTTGTTACAATGTCCGTTTGCAGGCAAACATACTGTACGTATCCTGCAGGAAACTGACAGTGTGGGTCTACAGAGATTTGCTTGGAGCAAAGATCCAGCTCCCTGCATATCGCCTGTCGGCTCAGCTTTGGTATCTTGCTCCTCGTCCTTGAGTGGATTTTTTTCTTCCCTTCTAGTCTTCGTATCTCACATGACTCCTGGGGAACTTGTGTTGTCTAGAGAAATACAAATCTGGCTGAACCGGCAGGCTAACCCTAGACCTTTTAAACATTTCAGGTGCAGGGGATTTCTCAAACTTAAATCGGGTAATGAGCTGAAAGATCACCGTTAACAAGCAGTGTTTGTGTGAATGTAGTCAATTTGAGTCATCACAGGGGAATGGAAATATTCCCACAGCTCGGAATCAGGCATGATCAGGAGTAAGCACGGACGTTCAGAGGCGTGCAGATACTGTACATGCAAATAAACAAACACTAGTTTATCTAATAACCATCTACACAGGGGGACAAACAATATATGTATGAAACTATATTGTAAGACAAATGACGAGAAAGTAAGCATTAAAGGATCAAATTAGCATCAACTCCTATTATACAACACATTTCCAAGACCAGTTTATTTCTCTAGAATAAGGTTTTTTTTGCATGATCGGACAGCCTGATCATGCAAATTGTTTTTTTAAGAATTGTTTCGATTTTTTTCTTCTTGCAAGGTTATTAGTTATACTTTGATTGACAAATAATGAATCATTTTAAAGTGCATTAAGAATAGGAGTTCAGGCCTGTTAATGGTTAGGTAACAACATAGCAGAGGAGCCACAATATAAGATGAAGGAATCACGCAGTGTTCCTGAAAAAGTCACACAACGGTGGCTGTTTAAAAGTGAATAAGTGGTTTTTCACGATTCCCAAACTACATGGGAGGTGGATAACCTTTCTCTAAAGCGCAATGACCACAAAGATAAACACAACGCAAAGAGTAAAACAAACAACGAATTAAACACCAGAACAGTTGCAGCAGCTCAGTTTAGACTCCCTCCTGAAACACTGCTGTTTGCAGTTTGATTAGATATATATTTTTAAATGCATCAGCAACAATCAACCATCATCACCATGAATCTTGAGGAGGTAGAGAGCTCTCTACCTGCAGCACAACTACACAAACACACAAAGCACTCACCTCTCCGGTCCGGCGGGACAGTCCCGGGTAACTATTCTTCTTCACGTGAAGTCTGCGAGCTGCTCCAACTTGATGTCACCACCATGTCTCCGGCGCGAGACCTGCACGGGGACTGGCCGCTGTGCGCGGCATCATCCGAGATCCTCCGCGAGGACCCCCCCCCCCCCCCCCCCCCCCCCCCCCCCCCCCCCCCCCCCCCCCCCGCCCCCCCCCGCGCGCGGGAATGGTACGGTCCGAGCGACGGTTGAGTCCTGCTTTACCTTGAACACGTGCTCACGCAGGAGTCCGTCCCAAAAAATGTTCGTCAGTTCATCAAACATCCGCTTCTCCATTCAAATGGAACGTTAAACAAATAAAATAATCCACGCTTACCAGGTGACACCTCTAAATAAATAAGCAATAATACTGGAGTCAATAATAACAATACATCTCGTGAATGGTCAGCGGTGTTTTCCCCTTCATCCGTGGAACAGCAGTCTGTGGACACATTCAAGGAGCTTGCACTTTTTGGGGGTTCTCCCAAAACGACATTTGATTGATTTTTTTTTTTTTTATAAAAGCCCTGACCCAACATTCAGATATTAAACCAAGAGTCCAAGCATAAAATGATTGGGCCCTGAAAACATGAGGCATGCATCAGCACTTGATAATAACATATTTTGAGGCTCCTGAATGTTATCACACCGTGATCAATGAGCAGACTTTTCCATGATATATGACATTTTTTGGAACCATCCAGGCCTGAAGATGTCTACAGTACAATTTCCATGCGACGCTATAACTTAAATTTCCAATATTCTTACTGTTTTCTCTGGTAATAATAATGCAGAGATTTTCCTGGTGCACAAGAATGAAGTTTCAACATAAACCATTGGGTAAGTGTTGAGACTTGGCGCCATGAAAAATGTAGTTGTTTTTATAGGGCTGTCATGTTTGAAAACCAAGTTGCACATCAGGAGGTCTAAAATGTGTAATCTGATAGATGTGTTTGTTATTTGTGAGTTATGGTTGTGAAGATAATGTTTTGATAAACAATAATCTTCATCGTAAGGCCTTTTTGACCTGGTCCTCCTTGATTTTAATTGGCACAACCGCTAAACCCAAATTCTCGCCAATTCAAAATCAGGCCACCCCGTGGTCATTTATAGACGTATGTTGCCCCCTGCTGGACTAAAAGTGGATTTGCAGTGTACAAGTACAGGAGTATCTGAAAGGGAAAATTGTGAAAAACCAAATATACATGCTTTCACCTGGCGTTTTAAAAGTCTAAAACTACGAATTCCACCGTCATGTTTTTCAAAAGGTTTTTGTTTCTGTCTTTACTGTAGACTTTGGCAAAATCAGGAATGTGACAGCGACAGCTCCCACTACCCAGCGGAGAGTCCCCACCTACACAGCAGTGCAGATGATCATCCCTCACTCAGCACCTCTCCTCCGTCCCAGGCAATCAGTCATGCTGATGGGACAGAGGAGGGACCCTCCAGTCCGCGGTGGTAAATGTCGCGGTGGCCATAACAGACCAACTGGCAGCTAGTGAGTATGTACGGGACACTTTAGCACAAAGCATTCTTCGTGGCACAATGGTTTTTATCTCCACCACACATCACTATAGGCTGCTGTTTTAGTGCTTTAAATAAAATGATTATTAAGTGAATAATTATTTATTTAATCATCTGCCACAATCGGCTGAGCAACGTTTCAGACACCAATGCAATATTTTGGATCTAATCCATTAGATAAACTTTGTTTTGATTTCACGTGACCACAAAACAGATTTGTTCGAAATATCAGTTAAAGAAACATTTTACTCGCCAATTGAATTGCTCAGACTTACATTTCAGTGCATTAGGGAAAGGAACCGAAATCAGTATTTCGGTTGAAACTTTTGAAAGATTAATTTATAATTTGATATGAAAACAAATGAGCTGGACTGGAGGCCAAATTAGATGCTCATATCCAAATCAAATCCAATGGCAGCCGATATGGTTCATCCATCTGCTAAAATACTGGTATAATTTAATTCATGTTGAGTTTGATCGATTCATTGGTTATCAAGGCCTCTAAGAGTACTATTGTAAAGTGATATGAAAACAATAAAATACAAACGATATAACAAAAGCATTTATACACAAGCACAATTTTTTTCCCACTTTAGTCCTCCCTCCTAATTACGGCTTACATTTTGTCGCTGGGACACTCATACTTCATCCTTTACGCTGCCCCAACTGGGCAGTGCCAATCTGTACAGTGGCATAGCCACGCCACGCCAACACAACATCCCCTGATGGGAGAACAGGTGTTGGACAGGGTCCAGTGGAGCAGAGCGGAGCGGGCTGCCACGATATATCAGATGAACAGGCCAGCACAGACTCCTCTGGCCCAAGGGAGGGGGGGGGACCCAGCCATTTATTAAATGTGTGTTTGTGTGTGTGTGTGTGTGTGTGTGTGAGTGAGTGAGTGAGAGAGGAGTGAGTGAGTGAGTGAGTGAGTGAGAAAGTGTAGAGGTTCTATGGGGGCAAAAGTTGTACACCAATGAGCCCGAACAAAGCTGACAGACTCAAAGATCCAACAGGGAAGTGGGCTCATCTCGAAAATCCCAGAACAATGACTATTATGACAATTGTACATTTTCCAATCCACAAAGGGCACACTGTTTAACTGTTGGCATTTAATTCTACGATGTGCGACAACACAGGGATAGGGTTCGTGGTTAGCAGGGTTGTTTTTGTTTCCTCGCCTTTTCATATTTTAGATGTCACTAAGAAATAATTGCAAAGGAGAAGTCATATAGAAAACTCTTTATCGCTTATATTACACTCACATCTGAAAATGGAACTAAAATGTTGCATTGCTATGCCTTTTGTTGAAATTGCGTGGACGTCTGCGTATGCTTTGAATTACACATTTTTTCACAAACTTTGGGCGGCCTTAACGCAGGTCCCAGCAACCCATATCTGTTTCATGACTCCGACCATCAGAAACTGGTTTATTGGGTTTTTGAGATCTGTTTCTCAAGTCCCTTTATTGCTAATTTTACAGCCAAAATGACACTGAATATGATGATTTGCTAAGTCGCTGTGGAGCCATATTGGCCTAGGCAAGGCTTGTAGTTTATGTTAATGGCTTGAATATAATATTTTATGTCCCGTTGCTATAGCCACGGTGCTTAACTTGTGATGTAAAAATAGTCAGGCCCATTCATTTTAGTATAAATACTTCACTTCGCTCCAAGACACAGACTGAGCTGTATGTAAAACATGTCTATTTGAATGTGCCCCGGCAGAGGGAAAAGGTATTGCTACTTTACACATAATGACGGCCCAGGTCGTTTGGCTGAGAATAATGGTGGTTTCGCTGTAAAGCATATCACTCTCATTAGATTTTTACACACTGGTCGTGCATAACTGGAGATGCACTTGTGTGGACTCAAACACACGCACACACACACACACACGCACGCACACACGCGCGTCCATCTCCAAAGTCATTAAACCCCTTTTTGAAAAAGGCCTCATTTGAGGGAGGCAATAAAATTTTTAATCATTTTATTACCAAAAGAGTATTTAACAAGTGGGCAATGAAACGCCAAAGGCAGGTTAGCTGAGTTTAACCTTCAGAGAGGAAGCCATGTATCACATGCTGCCCCGAGGCATGGTGGGACAGAAATGTCATCCTCCATTATCCACCGTACCTGAAGTGTGGCGTGGCGCGGCTGGCAGGCAGGCGTCTCGCTCCGCGAGGCCAGGCTGAGGGGAAATTAGGTGGAATTCAATTAATAGACGTTTTTTACGCACCAGGGAGAGGGCACAGCTGCACACACACCTTAATGCGCGATGCACATGGAACGCAACTAATGTAACACACACGCGACACTTTGGAGAGCGTCTTCCGCGTCTCTCTCTCACGCCGTGAGGGTCTACGGACGGGACAGGAGAGTTTGACAAACTCATGCTCTTTAGCACTTTGTTTTAAAGTAGCTCTCTCTCTGTTATTCTCACAATTTTTCTATTTCTTCTTATACCTCTGCTACTTCACTCTCCATCTTTCTCTCTCTGCTCGGAAAGCGTTGGTTCTGTCTTATCTCCTTCCCTCGCCATCTCGCTCCCTGTGGCGGTTCAGCGGGTGTCGCTCCGCTGCTCCCCCTCAGCGGGTCAGTTAAGGAGACAATGAGGCAGAGGGGGACACTCTCAGTCTGTCACCATAAAAGAACCATACCTACCTACCTACCTACCTACCTACCTGCCTACCCGCCAACTGCTCATAAATACACCGTTAAACTGCCGCCCACTCTGAGAACATGCGCTACGTGCATACCCACGTCTGCGAAAAGTGGGTGGGTGGGTGAGAGTGATAGAAAAGCACACATGGAAAAGATGCACCATAAAGAACATGCGGATGTAAAAATAAACAAGGGGAGTATTCAAAAAGGCCTGAAGGCAGAGGAAACCTCCGAACAAAAAATAGGCCTACACATTACGTCTCGCAATTTCGTTTGACACATTAAGAATTCATTTGTGGTTGATAACAAAAAAGACTCCATTTTCAATAACAAGCTTCTGTGGTACTTAGAGGAACTGGCCCCCAAAGTTAATTGAAAAGTGTCCTGGCTCTCATTTGCATAAGAAACACATTTAAAGGTGAAAAATTATAAATAAATATGCGGCCACCTGTGAAATATGGCTTTTGGCCTGCTGGTCATTTATAACTTTGCCTTTAATTACGTGACAGGCTGGGGTTCTGCAGCTGTAATGAGAGGCTGGAGTGATGGAGAGGAGTGTGTGCGAGACAGAGGGCTATAGGTCATTTAGTGTAGGAACAGACAAACATGCGTGCAGACGCACACAGATGGACAGACACACACAGGTAAAAAGATATTGCAAACGTATGGAACACACACACACACACACACACACACATAGACAGACAGACACACGCACACACAAGACACGCACGCACGCACGCACACACACACACTATAGTCAAATAATAACAACATTCGCACAGGGGGGCCCATAGACACAATTTTTAAAGTTATCATACCTTTTTTACATATAATTAATTTTATTTATAATTATTGGAGCAGAACCTACTGCTCTTTGATACCCAGTCATCCCAATTTTCCAAAATAAATGGTGTCAACTTTAAATGAATTTTACACCTTTTTAGTATTTTCCTCATGTATTGATTCACAAACTCACGGCAGACTTGAGTCGCAATGTTCTGGAAATGTTGCATCTGCAGACCCCCAGTGAGACGTCAGACAGCCACCGGCCAGGCACAGACACACATCGGTCCGTGCATGTGTGGCACAAAAGACAGGCCGTGACAAAAGTCAGACAGGGAGACAGACAGGTAAGCATTAACATCAGGCAGATAGTTAGACAAAAGACGGGCTGGTGGATATGCGGCGCGTGGCACTTCTGTCTCAGCCCCCCACACCCCCTCCCCTCCCCTCCCCCTCGCCTCTTTTATGCATAAAGAAAACAGCTTGCATTGCCCTGCAGGTACGACCAGAGCGCTGCGCCGCCACGCACAGCTTTCTGTTTCACCTTCACTCCTTCTCTGCGGTCACTTCCCGGTAGAGCCTGCGCCGCAGCAGCGGCGGCGGCTGCGGCGGCGGCGGCACTACCCGGGGTGTTCTTTCTCTCTCTCACTCTCCTCATTTCATTTTTTAACCCTCTTCTCCATCTCTGAATAGCAGTGGGGAGGGAGGGAGGGAGGGAGCGATGGAGCCATAAGCATGGCCCTGCCCAGCCCAGTCAGTCCTATTAGAAGAAGGCGATGTTTCACCATTTCACAGCCCCCCCCCCTTCCCTCCCTGAAATATTACAAGATAGACAAGCAAGCAGGGGCTAATCCCTGGGATGAAATTAGCAGCAGAGGGGTTAGCCGCAGGATGGAGGGATGATAGAGAGGGGGGCCGAGGTGGGTAACTGAGCCCAGCTAGAGGCAACTCGTCCACAGGGATAATTACATGATGCTCCCGGGATCCGTCTGTCTGTCTGCAGGCTGTGCTGGCCTGGCCTTCATTTTTGATGGCTCTATTTTCAACAAGGGGGACTAGTTCTCACCCTCACTGTGTGCGTGTGTGTGTGTGTGTTCCTCTTTTTTCTCTGTCTCCAGTGCTTCAGATACATAGTAAAAGCTATTAAAATTGAAATTGTTCTAGGGGCAGTGAGCAAATGGAGAGAGAAGCGATACACTCAACCCCCATGACAGACTGTTTAATAATGGGAGGGGTGTGTGTGCGTGTAGGTAGAGAGGTGTGTGTGTGTGTGTGTGTGTGTGTGTGTGTGTGTGTGTGTGTGCGCGTGTGCGTGTGCATGGAGGAAGTGATCCTATGGCCCAACTGGATGGCCTCCCAGAAATATGCACTCAATGCTATGTATACTTCTTTTTATTCCAAGGCTTTAGATATATTTATCTCATGGAAATAAGTTTTAAACAAAAGTCTTACCATCATTAAATAAGAATCTGATTCTGTAAAATACTCACAGAATCATGCTGGTCATTATTTTTAACTTTGCCTTCCCAAGTTTATACAATACTAATAAAGTATCACAGTATCAAAGATCACAGTTTAGATTGTTTATTAGAATTCCCTTACATTACTTAGTCTCCCTTCTTTTCCTCTCTCTGGTCAGTGGTAGGTGAGTGCGACAGCACAAAGCTTTGACCAGCAGACTGACCTCTCTCCAGGGAAACAATGACTTTGAGAACGCTGGAACACACACAAAATGAAAAATAGAATGAGCAAACTCATTTATCAATTTAACAAATGTAACTGGTCATTGCAGAAGTTCCCGAAACAAAAGAAAAAAGCTAAAGCACATAGGTGAATGGCAGCATTAATTTAGTCACACATTACCCCCTGTGTGCCACACACGCACGCACGCACGTACGCACGCACACAAATTCCAAAAATCAGCTAAGTGCATTCTACAAATTTAACAAGTAAAGATGTTATTTTCCAAAATCAGGCAATAGTATAAAAATCGAAGGCATGTAAATCAGAAGGGGCCCATTCATTGCAAACAGTATATTTATCTCTTCTTCTTTTGGCTTTTGGGAACATGTTCTTTTTTTGATGGACTTGATTGCATTTATTTATATTTCGTTTCTGTGGGTGGCACTGATTTAACACCCACCCTAACTTGACGTGAACCTCCACTGTAGGGGATTTCTGCATTTAAAAACGTATCTTTTGGCACCGCCGAACGGGAGTTTGTGAAATGAACTGGAGCTGAGGTGCTCCTTGTGGGACCTGTAGATGGCGCTATATGCAAGGCAATGGCCCCGAACTTTGACGGAATGTGGACCACAGCACCGACTAAATGTGTGTGTGTGAGGGAGAGAGCGAGCGAGAGAGAGAGAGAGAGAGAGAGAGGGGGCAAGAGAGAGAGAGAGAGGGTTGTACAGTACCTGATGCTACAGAATAGTCTAATGACCGTCCTTCTTTGTCTTTGAGCGAGCAGACAGAGTCATCCAGCACATTCAGCACCAGAATAGCTACACAACCACCGCGCATAAAGTGAAGTTATAAACAAAAAGGAGCGCACTAGATCATCGAGACAGGCCGGGCCAGCATGACATTTTCCTTCTGATAACTGCAACCTCTCACATAATTCACATATTCATCTGAATGCTTGCTCTGGTAACGTCCGTGGGTTCACATCATTTTTGGAAATCATATTGTTTCGCTTATAATTCTGCTGAAGTATGTACAGAAACACTGAGCGAGAGAAATATGTGAGAGTGAAGAAGGTTTACACCTTGCAGCACGCAACGCAGGCCTACACACACACACACACACACACACACACAGGTATCATTTCTTAAACAGAACACAGTAATAGCATGCAAACACAGATTGAGCTTTTATTTTCATTTTTTTAATTAAAGTTTAATATTAGCATTTTTACTTGTATTTCAGATCGCGTTTTACTACAGGGGAAACACCTCGGTGACATATTTTATTTAAACCATATCATTATGCCATTTGGACGATGTTTATCAGTACCTCCTCCTCTCTGCAGTTCTAGACGAATTTGACAATAATACAATATTTTAAAAATGGTAAATTATGAGTTGTTCTACAGAAATAACTAATATGGCAAAATGAGGGTGTATTTTTGTCTTCCGGCGTGACCACATCTAACAGTGTGATTAGTAAATTCAGTCAAGGTCAGGTGAATAATTGGCCTGGTGGTCGCAAGCAGCTGTGTCACATTTTGTTTCATGTGATTAGGTTGTAATTACGCTGCAGTTATAGAAAAAAGCAAGCAGCAAAATAATTGCTGAGTGTTACTCATGCTAAAAATAAATAAGATGACCAAAGCCATTTAATTCTTTGTCAAGTTGACTCGAATGGAATGCGTTCCATTTCATGACAAACATTGGTTAATTTAATTTAGGAACAATTACAATTCAAAATACATATCACAAGCTATTTATTGAATGACGTTTCAGTGTAAAATCTGTTTGTTATTGTGTTAGTTGTAATAAAATTCATTCAAATGGGATTCCATTCTAACAATAGAATTATGGATGTGACTAAATAACATGAGCAGGAGCATATTTGCACGCCCAAAATGCTATGCATATAAAAAAAAAGTGGATATGTAAAACGGACGCTATAGAAGTGTAACAGATTTTCTTCCATGGTTACAATTTTTAGCACCTGCTTAAAAATGCATTTTTATTAAAATAAGACTGTAAATCACGTTAAATATTATTCTGGTGCATTCTAAACAAGTACACCTGGTTTATATATTTACATTTTAGCTGACACTTTGTTAGATCCCATTCAAATCTCATGATTAACTGTCTGGCTGATAATCCGTGCACAGATCGGGTGAAAAATATTCAAATGCTGGGCTGAAGCTCAAGCAAACGGACTTTTTAAAATTCCTCACCATTCGCCATTCGGTTTGAATAAAATGTACACATGCAGAAATTATGGATGACAGATATTTTCTCTTTTAAGTCCTTAGCCATTGATAAGAAGTTGCAGAACACTTTTGGAACATGTGCTGTCTTTTTGCACAAAGTACTTTTATAATTTCAATGTTAATAGGAATGCAGATGCACGGCCACATATGTCCTACCCCGAATATAAAAAAAAAAGGTGCCCTTGAAAATGACTCAGCCTTTCGATGATTTCCATCCTTACCTAATTTAACTTTGCAGAGATTTATTTTTTGCTGTTCCAGTTTAGGCGTCGAAGCAGGTAAGTTTGGAGAGTGGAAAAATAATTAAAAATAATGTTCTTACAAGTGCTAATTCTTGTTTTAATAATTATAGAAAACCATTGCAGACTCTTCATTTTTTTGTTCATCTCTATATAATATAATAGCTCACACGGCTTTTATACCTGTGATCATATGTGACTACTGACACAACATATTGTCTACATATATACAAATGTTAGGAGGTGTTAGGCGGTGAACATTTTCCATTTTAACCTCTCAGTCCGGTAAAGTAACTTATTTCATTTGCTGCCTTGAGGGAGGGCATAGGGCCAGCTATAAAATGACACCCATGGGAACCAGTAAGGGTCCAGTGTCTTGTTCAAGGACACTACAAACAGTGAACATGGAACATTTTATACAATATTTAGAATTTTTATAAATCATAAAATCACAACATACACAAGGTCTTTTAAATCGAATTATGCATAGCCATTTCTTTTCTTCCATAAAACAATTACAGGGTGAAGCTTTGTTGAGGTGCGTAGGATTGGTCAAAATGGAGTTTGTGTCATTTAAAATGTGCAAGATCAAGAATCTATTTTACGTTTAAATTCCTTCATCTGGCTTATAGTTAAAACTTGACCATAATTATCTTTATTTTCCCTCAAGGTGTTTCAAATATATATAAGGACATATGCACACACACACGCACGCACGCACGCACAAACACACACACACACACACTCCTGGGCGCACACCATTTTACTGTTCTGCATGTCCCACTCTGCAGTGAATGAAGATAAAGACAGTGCCCTTGACAAAGACACCCGAATGTTGTGAGTCTGCTTTCTTTTTCTTTCAACTTTTCCGATGCGATTCTTTGTTCATCTTAGCTTTTGGAAAACTACAAGGCTGTACCGGCGGCTGTATAGACGTATAGACTTTGTGAAAGGCCATGTCTTTCTTTACTTGAATCAATATCAAATGTTGGCTTTTTATTCATTTTCAATAAATATGATACATGTAAAATATGATTTAAATCATCACAATTTTACCGATTCAAATTATGGTAATTATTGCTAAAACTACTACTACTCAATAATTAATCTTATTATTACCAGTAGTAAAATTAATAATGAGAGACAACAAATCCATCTCATGAGTTGATGACTGCCAATTGATTTGTCTTACATTTAGCAAGTTTAATAAATACATATTAACATATTGATATAAATAATTGTGTGGTCATTAAAAGTTATAATTTTTAATATATTATTTGTATTTATCCTGCTATTTTGGGCAGTTTTTCCATCACATTTCACTCCGTAGCACACGCACGCACACTATATCTACAACCATATATAAAGCGTATATATTAGGCGCACACTCTTTCCCTCTTCCCCTCTATAAGCTCTGACTTTGTTGTGGGCGTAATAGTTCATAACGGTTACAACTAATGAATTGACCAGCCTCGGGGAGGTATATATAAACCTATTAGCTTTAATAAAGTCTGAAGGTATAAAATGACTCTCTGAGGTATTTCACTATACACTTAGTACTCTCCCCAACCTAATAATACCAGCTTCTCTTCCAAGTACATTGTCATGCACTTTGATTGCATTCTGGGGGTCTGTCTGCACAATTATTTTCAATTTAACCACTTAGAGGACATTGGAGAGAGATAGAGAGATGGAGGGAGAAGGAGAGGGAGAGAGAGAGAGAGAGAGAGAGAGAGAGAGAGAAGTGGGGATGTGGAGAGATAAAGAAATGAAGGAGACGGACAGATGAAGGCAGATGGGGGGAAAAACGATTAAGACGAGACAGAGACGAGGACAACCTACTTCCCTCCGGTTAGCTCCGTTTGTGTGTGCGCGCTCATTTGGCTGCCTCCTAATCCCTGATTCAATTTATGGCCTTTAAACATGACGAATTACTCTTCTGTCCTCACCTAATGCTTTTAACACTTGCCTATAAGAGGCCTTAATCAGGTGAGATGGGCCCCGGTGTCGCTGGCGATAAACACACCCAAAATACACACGGTCATTCACACGTGCATTACTGCAAACGCACAGTCACAAAACATATTAAGCGTGTGTATATATATATATATATATATATATATATATATACTGCATATAGACAAGTGCACTCGCGCACACACTCAGACTGATTAGCCTAGCCGCAGAGCTAACCACCCCGGATAAGCCACCAGGTGGATAATGTGCTACTTTAGCGCCTTAATTACGCCATAATCTGTTCAGTGCCTCAACCCCCTGCACGGAAGGACACGGAGGAAGAGAGGGGGGGAGGAGACGGGGGGGGGGGGGGGGGGGGGGGGGGAA
>JAFBJU010000589.1:52132-106745 GCA_016785305.1 Colistium nudipinnis
GGTGGCTGAAAGACGGACAAGAGACGGGGGGTGGGTGGAGGGAGAAAGGCAGCAGAGTTGGGAGAAAAGGAGGAAAAGGAGCCCGGAAGGCGTTCTGCTTCTTAACCCCGCACCTCCTTCCCCTTCATCTCTTCACCTCCCACCCAAAAACGAGTTGGGTCGCCCGAACCACGCCGCGGCCCACAGAGTTGGTCTCCGTAGTCTCACTCTCCTTATGTTCCCTCCGCGCAGCTGCACTCCCTCCACCCGCCTCTCTCCTTTGGTCGCGGCGCGTTGCGGTACCTCGGGTCTTCCTGTACCCTGTACCTGTCACCGCGCGCGGCCCTTTGACAAATCACGTGAAGGGCACGCCGAGATTTTGTAGGACGAGACAAAGCTTAAACATATGGCTGCCGTGTCCCCAGGTGCTCCGTCGCGTGTTGCAGCCAGTCCCCGGGAGTGCGTATATATAACATTAGCTACCTGCGTGCGCGCGCCAGGCTCGCTGCCTTTCTGTCTGTCCGTTTGTTAAAAATGCATAATCTTGCATTGCTTTTCCTCCCGCCGATCGCGTCTGCCCGTGTGAGTTTTTTGCCCCATTTGTATTCAACCTTGAAATGTGCAAAATGCATTGTTTAAAACACTCAAATAAATTATAAGATTTAATGGGACTTCCCTTGATGTCTCCTGATATTTAGCAGTCCATCAGTCAGTTGGCCACAAATGCATGTATGGCGAAAAAAAAAAAAAAAGAAGAAGCTGGAACCGGAGGCATTGTGAAACAATGCTGAGGCTCTGGAGGCGGCAAATATAAAAATGAATTCAAATATTACGCCTTTATCTGTGGACGAGAATGAAATACTTTTTAAAGACAAAAGACAAAGAGGCCACAGTGCATATGAGTGACGCACATAATGACAACGAATAAACTAAATAATTTGATTTCTTTTCATTTCTTGTGACATTCATAGTAGAGATCTATGCAATATTAGATTCCAATATTTTAGACAAACCACGTATTTGTCTAGATGATGGATGATGGAAAGAGCTCAAAGATGTTTACAAATAGAACTGTTAATCATGGGATATTTTAGATTCGATACCTAAAATTTCCAAGATGTGACTGACAAAAAACTCAGGGTTACAAACAGGAGGCTGGACTATATTGGTGTTTTTGTTGTTCTTTTTAGCATTGCATTTTTCTTTCTGTTTTTTGTTTTTGTTTTAAGTTAACACACACAAGCAAATCACATCAGTATTTCCCACTAATGAAGATGAAGTGAGATATGAGAGTTTTCTCAAAGGGCTCGATACCAATTAAGTGCCCCATTTAATGCCAATTAGCCACCAAACCTCAATTTGTGTTGTGTTATTTATTTTTTTGAATATTATATTTCTTGACATAACATTGGTTGATATGGGAAAACTATTTATTAACACAATGGATCAAATGATTATTATTATCCATTATTACCCAACTGCACAGTCCCATTCAGTGCCACGGAGCATCTTGTCTTTTTAATACCGCGTAAACATGGCATTGTTAGAATTTGAGACGAAAACTTTGCCTTCATCCTTCAAGACAACAAAATAAGGCAAGTGATGCTGATATAACTACTGTATATGTGTTTGAGTGTTGCCTTAAGACAACGAAGTGAGAAAAAAGAGACACACTGTTTGGGAATGTCCTACAAAGTTTGGAAGTTCTTGCCTTGTTCAAACTTTGCGTAGATGTGCTGGCATGCAGAATAATTCTGGGCTTTGCTCGTCTCCGGAGCAATGGCCTCTGGGGCAGGTAGACCCCATGGGGGACAGGTATCAGGCAGGTGTGGGCAGTTTGTGTGTGTGTGTGTGTGTGTATCTGTCTGTTGTGTGTGTGCGTGTGTGTGTGTGTGTGTGTTTGTCAGTGAGTAATGGCGTTATCAACTGGCCTCCACGATCCATCATGCGTGTCCCTGGCCTAGCACCTCCAGGGCTGCACTACACACACACACACACGTACGTCTAAATGCCATGCCCACCTACGTACATTTAAAAAATGCACAAAAATAAACACCACACACCAGAAGATGTACTTGACAACAATGAACAAACCAATTAGATATTTATTGTCCCCTGCCAACAGACACAAACCACACTTCTCTCACCCGTTATGAGTAACTATTTACGGTTAGACTGCTGAAAGGGTATAAGTGAAAGTTTCACAACAATTTTGGAAAGTTTGGTCATTTTGTTTTACATGGCCACACACACACACACACACACACGCATGCACACACACACAAAACTGCTCCAAAAACAGGGCGTCTTCACCAGTGGAGGGCAAACATTTCAAAGAGTTGCATAGATTTCCATCAGCTATCCCAGACAAATGCTTCTTCAAAGACACTGCTAATAAAAGTCAAATAAACACTTTGCTGTATTGTTTGATTTAAAAAAAAAATGCAATTTTAAACTCTCATCAAATCGCCCACAACCTTCAGCTGTTTTCTGTCAGGTTATTTATATTTTGTCTTTTGTCCAGCTTCCTTTCCTTCTACTTTTCTCTCTTTGTCCGCCCAGCTCATACGTGATCTCCCTTTAAGTAAAATCTTTCGGGAACAAATCGCTCTGTTCAGTTATTATCGCAACGGGGGAGGGTGGTATTATAATTAACAAAACAATAAAAGTTTATTAATGAACATTAAAATGCAAAATAGCAGGAAGAGAAGACGGTAGGTGCTATTAATCTAAAGGAACTGACTCCCCCGGTTTTTTGAGTCTTAATTAGCCATCCCCTCATTAATGGGATGAGTGTGTTTGTGTGTGTGGGCGCAGAGGAGGTTACAAAAGGACTTTAATTGATCAGTGGCCCCTAAATGGGCCATCAGCAAGTTGGAGACAAAAAATGTAATTTATAGAATGGTGTCAGTTTTATTTCCACACCCGACTAATTATGAAAGCCAACGAGTGCAGATTGTACTCGGGTTAGAAGGCCTCTTTCAATCAGCTAACGGCTGTGGGTTCAAAAAAAGACCCTAATGCAAGTGACCATCGTATTAACAGAGATGACTTACACTGCGCTAATGGTTAAACTGAAACAAAACATTTCTAAAATAAATGACGTTCCAAATTTCCCTCAGGAAGTATTGGAATGCCATGACTCCCGTCAGCGCATTCGGTTTTGGGACCGCTTTGAATCACGGAATTTCTTCAGTCTACCAAAGGACGCTTGAAAAACACAGGCAGCACAGAGTTCCTAAGTATAACTAAACCGTCACGAACCTTAAACTGGGGACACACAAGACGGCCCTATATTTAACAGTAGACTTTTAACCAATCAGAGGTGGGTTGGTCTCCCATCTTCCTCCTATACACGCGCACATACACACACACACTCACATTTATACGAGCCTACACCACACCTGAATACATATGCAATCCAGCACGATTTAAAATAGTTGGCATGACCCTGTGGCCCCTCTCTGGGAGGAACTAAGAGAGTTCAGATTGTGGCCTAATTCCGGCCCGCTTCGCATCGCTCCCTCCGCCCCGTGTTCTCGGAAAGTAGAGCGTATGACCACATGCTTTTACACATGCACGCACACACACACACACAATCATACCCACTCTTTTGGAACTGTTCCCTTTGCTTCTTTCCCACAAATCCGTCCTATATGAATTACTCACACACACACACGCACGCACGCACGCACGCACGCACGCACGCACGCACGCACGCACACACACACACACACACACACACACACCTGGGTCAACCTACATTTGGTCTTAGTGAGACAGTAACTGTACTCGAGGCTCATATTTTAATTCTGATGCTAGAGAAAGAATATATAAAATATTAATAATAATAATAAATTACATACTTATTCCAGAGAAAGAACAGGCGTACATTTGTTATTACAAGAGAGATGGAGAGAAATTTGAATTGGCTCAGTGGAGTCGCAGTAACTATTCAATTTTTGCATTTTTTTTCTCTGGCCAGACCTACAGGCCTTTCCCACAGAGCTGCCACCGTAAATGCCGCACCACCTCCTCTACATGAGTGGCTGAGCTTGTGCATGCATGTGTGTGCATTTGCGTGCGTGACTTTGACCTGTCCTTGAAAAGAGGCGGCTACAACTAAAACTACTCAAAGAAAGAAAGTAAAAAGAAAGAAAGAAACCCAAAAAATGGTTACATTTACACATTGGTTAATGTTCCTGCTATTATAATAAAATCTCAGACATCCCAGATCATTTTGCTATTTTAAAAGCATCAATAAATAAATGATGTACTGCTATTACACAAAACATAACTTAGCTTACCAAAAAGAAAGCTTCCAGTTAGACTCAACGAGAAATATGTCTCAACTTTGGAAAATGAGAAAAAAAAAATGACACAAAAAGTTAACAATTAACAGAAAACATCACTAACTGCCATAGTGGTGTGTGGCACATAAAAATAACAATATCCCCTACAGTTTATTAACCTCTACGTGTTTCATTTTTGTCTAAAATCAGGGGACAAACAGGGACAAATGGGGTTCAAGTATTCATGAACATTATTTCTACTTCTTTCTTTCTGTCTTGTCTGTCTTGTCTGTCTCAGTTGCTGCTCTCATACGAAACTTTGTCACATTTTCCTTCCAGAAGCGTAGAGTTAATAAAAGCCTGCAGTGTAATATGTCCCTGTCTTGTTTCTAGCTGCGCTCTCTGCATGACTACATGGTAATGTAATTGTTTCATGGGCACATGCTTGCAAACACAAACAGGCTGTAAGTAAAAAAAAAAACCTTTGGCACAACTACATTTGAACACGCACACACACACACACACACACACAGTAATGCCAGTAGCTTTGATGAAAATATGACAGGACAGACAAATGTGATTGACAAATTGATTCTCTTTACAAGCCTGCCCGCGATGCCAACGACGGCTGCAAGTGGAGCTGATGATGTTGCACATCACTCTGCGTGTGTATGTGTGCGTTTGCTCTGTGTTGACGTCGCACTTCGAGGAGCACAGACAGAGGGATGGAGATTAATGAACGTGAGAGGAAGAGAGGAATGAATGAGAGATCACCGGCAGGGGGAGGGGGGGGGGGGAAACTCCAACAGTGGAGAGCACAGGTAAAAGCTGATGTATCGTATGCTGCCGTAGAACAGAATGGGTACGCTTCTATGTAAGGTGTGTCATTGTGGGTACAGATAAATGACACATTGATGAATTTAAAAGTGTGAATATGGTTGAATATGAATATGATATGATTCGAGCCCAGTTTATATTTCGGACCGGCGTTTCCGCCCTCGTTTTCCGTCTCCACCATCCAAAACAACAAATGAGAAAATAGAACTTGCAACGCGAAATGCACTGAAGCTGTTCTGGTGGCACACGGTCATTTGTTATTTCACCTATCTGTACCGTACGTGTGCTCAACTGATCTGCCGTTAAAACTAAAATCCTTCACACATTACATGGCTTTCTAGGCAACATTCATTTATACAGATGCACAGCATGTGTTGAAATGGATTCTTTCGGTAATTTGGCATTGATTATAAATGTGATGCAAATGTGTTTTTAAGCAGTTGGGTAATTACTGTTTGTCTAAGTGTGCATCAACCTCCACAAGCCAATGGTGGTATGTGTGGTAAGATTTTGAGTGTGTGCGTGTGTGTGTGTGTACTTCGTGCCTAAAAGAATGTGTTGAATATCAACAGTTTCTTAAGCGGGAGCCAATATTTTTGTGTTCAGTGTAATTGATTATATATTGTACTTTGTGTGTCTATGTGTGTGTATTCACAAGAGACGGGGTTTATTCCATCTGGGTATTGGATGTCGATGTGCTCCAACCTTGATGCCTCCTTTCTCCCTCTCCGCACACACGCCTACAGGATACCTGACTGGAGCAAAGCAACGTGTAATGGAACTAAATTCACTCAGACACTAGACTGCGAATTGATCACTTATAACTTGTCCTGAGGTCACCACTCACACGCACGCACACACACACACACACCTGCTGTCAGGGGCGGCTGGCTTACATCATATCAGACGTCCTTCTGCAGCTTTACAGCAGCTGCTTTCCCTTTGGCAACGGGCGGCACAATAAGAACAACATGACTGCTGGGCTGAGTTTCCAGTAGTACCACCTGTGGAAACCTGTATTTCATGTGGATGTGTAACATTTTCTCTGAAATACGTTTCCATTGTCTGGTTTTGTTTGTCCTTGCTTCTTTGTTTTCATTCATTCCAGTAGAACTGAATGTAAACTGAATGTAAACGAGAGGGAATGACAGAATGGATGAGGATAGACTGGTCTGGCATGAGTATGTGTGTGCGTGCTTGTGTGTGTGTGCGTGCGTGCGTCTGTGTCTGTGTCTGTGTATGTGTGTGCTCTTGGAGGACTGCAGACATTGCTCAGTGCGTGATGTCTGCTGAAAAGACAACATCTCTGATCTCATCTGCCACAAAAGTTGGCATGCATTGGTCTGTTACGTGTGCGTGGTGTGTGTGTGCGTGTGTGTGTGTGTGTGTGTGTGTGTGTGTGTGTATTCTGGGAGGAGTGCAGACATTGCTCAGTACGTGATGTCTGCTAGAAAGACAACATCTCTGATCTCATCTGCCACAAAAGTGGCATGCGTTAGTCTTGTGTGTGTGTGTGTGTGTGTGTGTAAGTGTGTGTTTGTGTGTGTGTGTCTGTCTCTTTGTATATGTGTGTGTGTGTATGCTCAGCACCAGCCCGGCTGAGGGCCTGCATCACGCTGCTGATGACCTGTCTACTCTAGTCAGACCCCAGTGGGTATGTGTTTGTGTGTGCGCGTGTAGAGGGGGGGCGGAGGGGAGTCTTAAAATGTCACTTGGCACTCTCGCCTGCAGCCGCATTTTTGACCTGACGGTAACCTCAGCGCGCGCACAAAATCACATCGGCAGCCTAAAGTTTCTCTCGCTCTCCCTCTTCTGAATTCAGTTATGGCAACACATAGTAAAAAATAAAAAAACTCTGTCAATGAGTGTGACATCAGTTATGTGATTGCCACTCATTTGGCGGGTAACTTTAAATTATTGACAGGTTTTATAGTCATAGTATTGATGTCGTTAGGTCAGTCGAGGGGCTAATTGATCAACTGCGCGCTTAATGCTGACAACATTAAGAACATGTTAGAACTCCATTACCAGCACACGCATGCACACGCACATGCACCTACACACACACCCACACACACACACACACACACACACACACAGTGATAAATGTAACCTCACCACAATCGGACACAATCAGAAATCAGAATTTAGATCATAAATGATTTAAAATATCAGTGAGCATTTAGAGCCAGCTTTTCGAGCCTAGGTTTTTGGAAATTCAGCATTGAAAAAAAAATCCTATTCTGGCTTTACTCTCGCACCACTGTGTCTTGGTTTCCTGTCATTTACATCCCTGTCTCTCTCCCTCTCTCTCTCTTTCTCATATGCCAGCCATGGTGGCAGTGCCAGGCAGGTGATGGTGATGCCAAGCTGGAATGACACGCACGCGCAGGCTCGCGCACACACGCACGCACAAGCGTACCAAACCGTCTCCCTACGGACACTCTTAATTAGACTCCACCCGTCCCCCACGGTCCTTGTGGCAGGCGAGACAAAGGGAAGCTCACTCGTTTGGACGTGCGAGTGTGTCTCTGTGTGTGTGTGTGTACTGTGGTATTGTGCGTTTGTGTCTGAGGGGCCTATCTTTAGCAGATGCTCATACTCTCCTGTCTCTCTGTGTGCAGAGCAGCGGCGCTATCATTAAAGTGTCATTGAGAAGTGGCACCACTTAATTTTAGCTGCTTTCACTGGGGGGGCCGAGGGAGACGCTGGAGACGGAGTGAGGAGAGAGGGAGGAGAGAGAGAGAGAGAGGAGAAATGGAGACAGAGGGGCGAGCTGGCAGAGAGATACAAAGGTTAGACAGAAGGGATTATGATGGAGGAAGAGTAAAGGTTTCAGAGAGGAAAAAAAAAGAGCAAAGGAACACAGATAAGAAAACTCTGGCTCGACTGTTTCCTCGGGAGCAACACGGGGAGAAGCCGCCAACACCCATCAGATGTGAAAAGGTTTGTTGAAAGTGCAACACCTTGTGTTCTTGTTTGTGTTCTTTTCCAATCCGACCTCCCTTAGCTTGCTTGGGTGCCGGTTCATTTCTGCACCTGCGGTGTAAAGGCTGTACTTTTTCAACTTTTTTTTATGTTTCTCTACCCCAAAACATCTTTCAAATCTACTGAATATTGTGGAGATTTTTTGATTTTTGAAAAAAACACTTTATTTACATAATTAAAATAACACAACAACCTAATATAAAGTGCAGATGTCAAAAACCTTTTTTAAAAGAAAAGCATTTTTTTTTTTTTTTTTTTTTTTTTCTTTTTAAAGGAAATTTGCAAAGGTCAACATATCGTTATTCACAGAACATAGTATGTTTTTAAAACACCAACAATTTTTAAAAGAATCGAGGTCCCCAACATGTTTATAAAATCTAAAATCCAACCAGATTCTCGCTTTGAGGTTCGTTTTTAGTATTTGCGCCGCTTCCTGCCCTTCTCCTTTTTTTACTTTGCTCTTTCGGCTTAAATAAATTGCTAATTTTGCCTCTCCTGAAAGAAGATTGAGGAGCTGGCATTTTTCTTTTTTTTGTTTTGAGTAACCAGCCCCCATTATAAAAATCTTCTCTGTAAAAACAACATCAAAGAGACTAAAAACCATTGTTAAAAGAGTGAAGAGACTTGTCAGTCTCCTACACTCAGTAAAAACATGGAAGACAGTCTCTCTCTTATCACAAAAAGGGCAATTGCTAAAAACCGTCGGATTAAGAACAGAAATAAAGGCATTGGAGGCAATAGCGCCATGTAAAATCCTCCACTGGAGGTCACCTATTCGCTTCTTGAGGGGAGGTTTGTACAGGACCCTCCACTGTGGGCCACGTCCGTTATTGCCAAGTCTTTGTGACCACACAGATGGAGGCCTGTTCTCGAGTCCACTCTGGTGGATGCCTTTGACACAATTGCGGTAGATTGTGACTTTGTCCGCTTTATGTAGTGTCATTTTTTTTTCGTTTGTTGTTTCCAGTAGGGGGCCGGTCTTTCCTCCCAGGTTCGGGCTCAGTATAATCTCGGGGTATGGGTCTGCAGGATCGGCTTGCGTCTCTCTGTCGTAATGGCTCTTTAGGTTGGCTCTTTCTATATCCGTGAGCCTCTGGGTCCATAGTTCCAGGATCTTCTCGGCAACCCGGATCGACTGCAGACCCAGCAGGGAGCCCAGAGCCTGGGGGTTGTCCAGTGCCGGCCCCACGGCATCCACCAGCTGCTGTAAAATCAAAGTGCCAGACCGAGTCAGCGCCTCCCTCAGGCCGGGGGTTGAGGCATTGCTGACATCGAGTCTGGCACCGTTAATTAATGGTTCTCTCAACAACCAGTACAGAGAGTCAGTTGTGGTGTACCTCTTTTTGTTAAAAAGGGCCCACGATTTAAAAATACTTTGATAAAAAAGGAGGCAACCCACTTAGTTTAAGCAATTTAGAATCAGTTAAAAACAGAGCGTCATCCAACCCCAAGTTATTGGCACGTCTCAGGATGCTGCTGGTCACGCCTCTCCATACCAGATCTGCCGGACCTGTAAGATACTTTTGTAAAAACTGAAACCTGAAAGTGGCAGTCCGGCTGGCCAAGTGGACGAGGCCCTGTCCCCCCTCCTCTCTGGCTAGAAACAGCACCCCCTGTGGCACCCAGTGAAGACCGTCCCAAAAAAAATCCACCATTTTCCTCTGGATGTTTGCCAGCAAACCTGGGGGGGGGTCAACACAAGTTAAACGATGCCACAGTTGGGATGCCACTAGGTTGTTTAAAACCAGTACTCTCCCTCTGAGAGACATTTGAGGGAGGAGCCATTTCCATTTTAAGAGTTTGCCTTCAATTTTTTCTGTGACAGTCTCCCAGTTCTTCTTCATTATGTTGATGGACCCCAAGAACACCCCTAAGTATTTTATTCCTTCAGTCCTCCATTTTAGGTTTTGGGGGAGAACTGGGAGACCGCCACGCCACTCGCCAACAGCGAGAGCTTCGCTTTTTTTCCAGTTTACTCTCGCTGCTGACAGTGAGCTAAAATCATTTATGATGCTAATTAAAAGGTTTGCGTCCACCTGACTTCTAATAAAAACAACAAGATCGTCTGCGTATGCAGATAAAATCATTCCTTCACTAAAACCTGGTAAAACCAAACCTTGAAGGCTAAAACGGAGTTTGTGGAGGAGAGGTTCTAGGGAGAGTGTATAGAGCATCCCTGATAGGGCACAGCCCTGCCTGACACCTCTACACACTCGAAAAGGAGCACTCAGGCTGCCGTTAATTTTTAGCACACTCTCAATGTCACTGTACAGCACTTTGACCTTGGCAATGAAACATGTGCTGAACCCAAACTTCTCCATTATTTGCCAGAGGAGGCTGTGTTCAACACGATCAAAAGCCTTTTCCTGATCTAGAGAAATCAGACCAGTATTTAACCCCAATGAACTAGAGACTTCCAAAACATCCCGAATTAGGTGGACATTGTCCACCATGGACCTGCCGGGCACGCAGTAGGTCTGGTCCCGGTGGATGACCTGCTAGGATAGCATGTCGTCAAAAATTCAAAGATTTGACCAAAAAGACGCCTTACTATAGCCTTATGTTCGGCCAAAAAGTCAACAATTTCAAAATGACGAAACTCGCACAGTAGCATTGGCAGGGCCTAGAAATAAAAAAGAGGGCAGGTTTGAAAATAAAATTAAAAAAACGTTGACAAGACAATCTGTATTTTGACTTTAAAATGTTTCAAGTGAGCAGAGATTTGAATACTCACCTGAAGCTGAACTTGTAAACCTTTTGTCTTCCAGCCTGAGACTCATCTGGCGTCTGTTCAGTCACCAACGAGGATCTTCATCGTCTTCACTGAGATCCAGAGGAACTCAAGAGGTTCAGGTACTTCTCTCACACTTTCCTAAAAGGAGGAACTAAATAATCCTACAATGACCATCTTTAAAAAGAAAATATCGCAAACTATGGGAATATTTTAAAATTGAAATTATCAGGTAAAGCTATTTGTATCGAAAGTAACATTTATTTAATAATTATAGTAGTGTATTTTTTAGTGCTTTTCAATCTTCTCAGACACTTAACATATAAAAAAAATATACAATTAAGATACATGTGTAATATATATATATATATATATATATAGTTTAACTTTTAGCTAAATACTTTAACAATTAACAATTGCAAGTTAAAGCTGGCCTCTACTATAATCCAGTAGTGCCCTCTAGTGGTTAAAATTTTAAATCTCGAGATTAATCAAATTGAACCAATTTAAAGTACAGAGAACAACAAAAAAAACACACTCCCAGACGTTTTTTAACCTTTTTCTCAATTTGAAGTTTTAATGTTAATTCCATGCTGTGTTTCAGTAAGAATACAGATGGTACTTGTGGCTCCGGTGAGAATACCCAGTAGTACAAATCAGATTCACGTTACACATACTGAACAGAAGGAAGAGAGGAAATGAGAGGAAAGAGACAAAGAGTTGAGAGGAGGAAAAAACCTGGAGGAGTCAGGGGAGTAAAGATACAGCAGGCCTCTATTTCCCAAACTTTTTTTTTTCTTATATATATATTTATAGTGCCAATGCAAAACTGCATTACATTACAATCAAGAGTGTAGAGCATTCCCCTCCCGCGCACACACACACACACGCACGCACACACACACACACACAAACATTTTTTTTTCTGCTAAAAAGCCATTACCTAACTATCTGCCATTAGCCAAAGCGCTACAGCCTCGCAGCACAATACTTGGTCCGAGAGCGGACAACACAGAGGTCAGAGTGATGCTTGGAGAAAGGGGGACATTCTGCTGTTTGTCATTATTAAAAGGAAGAAAAAAACCAAAAAACAAATGATGTGTTGAAAGGAGCAGGTGGCTTAACCACAACGTAAACAGGGCACTTGGTTCTTACCTAAAAAGCTTTTAACACATCCCTTTAGAACCGTCCATCAACATTATTTCCTCAATTTAGCAAAAAAACTGACCCACAAAAAGCATGGACAATGTTCATTAACGCACAAGCAGGAAAAAAAAAAGTATCGTCTTTAAATAAACTCTTGCGTCTGTGTGTTAAGAATACAGGCAAGCGTACTTGGCAACAGATGATACAGCAAAGTAAAGCAAAAAAAAAGGGGGGGGGGGGGGACATACCTTAAAGGGTGCAGACTTGTAATAGGAGAAAAAAAAGGTAAAACCCCTGGGAGTGGAAACGGAGACCCGAGGGTCTGAGGGGGGTTCTGGGAGATGACGTGCATACGAGGAGGGAAGGTTTTGACAGATGGAGGAAGAGGAGAAAGAGAGTGGGCCGCAGTATAAACCCAGGTGAAAACAGGAGCTAGTGCCGAGGGAGGGGGGGGGGGGGAGAGAGAGGGGGGAGGGGGGGAGAGAGAGGGAGAGGAGGTGTGGAGGGGCTCGTCTTGTGTTGTTCAGTCTTACTGGGCCTCTTCCTCCGCATCCTGCGTTGCCTCTCTGTTCACCGTTTCTTCACCTGAGAGAAAGGCAAAAAATATGTGTCACAATCACGAAGATCAAACAGATTGGTCGAAACCTCAAGAAAAAACTACCCACAATTCAGCTTGATAACATGACGATGTTTTCTTTCTTATTCTATGACAAGCATGAGATACATTTGTTGAAACTGCTGGATTTCTGTTGTAAACTCACTGTGTTACATGTCAAAAATAAATAATTAATTGATTTAATTTAAGCTCTGAATTATCTTCATTAACAACATGCATTCTTTTACAGACAGTGAGGTGTAATATTTTTTTAACCACAAATTCAAATTCCACAGTTGAATATAACTAGTCTACACATTTTTTTAACCAGGTCACCGATGCTATGAGGGAAACTTAATCACAGTTGTTTCAAAATGACATGAACTATAAATAAAGAGATTTTCTTAGAAACAATTGTGTTACTCAGTCGCAACACAACATGCAGGTCTGTGAACACCAGTGAATTAAGTGTCTCCTAAACAAGCTGTGGACAGATTCACTAAAAGGGGGTGGGTAAATAACGCCTCGTGAACCTGTCCAAGTGGTTGCTTGGGACAGGTTGCCATGGAGACGGCACAGCCCTCCGTGTAATGACGAATTAAAGAGGCACGAATGACAAAAGGGTGGAGAGAATCTGTGGTGATTAAAATAGAAGCGGTAACAGTGCTCATTAGCGGCACAGAAGAAGAAAGAAAAGGGAAAAAAAACGAGGATGTGAGGAATCCACGGGAGACTCGCATCTCACACTTCAGTGATTCGCCACGTCACATGTTTCTAAAAACTCACGATCGGGCACGTAGATACATTTAGATTTACAAAATGAAATCAACTCAAGCTCTAAATTAATGTAATATCTTTTTTTTTTACTTAAAAAGGGATTTAAAATAATCTGGATTTAATATTAAAAAATGCTTTTAAAGCAGATTTATACTTGGCTCTCATACAATATTATGTAATCAGCGGTTGCAGTGTGACATAAAAGGACTTGCGGGTACGTTAAGTGAGGGGTGGTGAGACAGGAAGTGTGCGTGTGTGTGTGGGGGGGGCAGGACAGGAGATGACTTACAACATATACACCTCTATAATGGAAGAAGGAGGGGCTGTCTTTAAGAATCTAAGGAATAAACCAGGGAGAGGAGAAGTTAGAGGTCATTAAAAAAAGAGAGAGAGAGGAGGGTGGAGGAGCGTCACTGCGCCGAGAGGAAACGTAGGAGAAAGGTTGAAAGGTCAGTCTGTTAGAGAAAATACGCTTTAAGAGATCTGTGACCACCACTGGTAGACGCAAACGGAACCCAAACCCCGGAAAAGAAAGGAATGTGCAGCTCACCGTCTCCCTGGGCGTCCGAGGTCCATAGTGTCAAGTTGTCACGTAGCAACTGCATGATAAGTGTTGAGTCCTTATAGCTCTCCTCGCTCAGCGTGTCCAGTTCCGCAATCGCATTGTCGAAAGCTTCCTTCGCCAGCCTGTGGGCGGAGAGGACGCAAACGCAAGCAGGTCACACACACACACCGGTCAACAATCGGGTTATGTACAACACACGCAGACACACAAAAAAAAAACACCTTGCCGCTTTAGAGCTCTATTTTTCAAGAAATGTACGGAAAATAAATCTGTCTTTTATGCCCGTGTTTACTCATTTCTACATGTTTGTGTCATTTAATCGCACACGTTAAAAGTAAACGGTAAATGATGAGTTACCGGCAAGCACGGTCTGGCGAGTTGAGGATTTCGTAGTAGAAAACGGAGAAGTTGAGAGCCAGTCCCAGGCGGATGGGGTGCGTTGACGGGAGCTCGATCATGGCGATGTCGTTGGCCGCCTTGTACGCCACCAGGCTGTTCTCCGCCGCCTCCTTCCTGTCGTTGCCCGTGGCAAACTCCGCCAGGTACCTGTGGTAATCTCCCTTCCTGGACACGGGTAACACAACAAGGGTCAGTGTCACACGTGGGCATCACAAACACAGGTTGTAACCGCACATTCGAGGACCATAGGAAAAACGTTGACAATGACCAAAGTCTGAACAACTTTCGTGGTGGGTGAAATATTCTAATACTAATAACTTTCATTTATGTGAAAGTGAATGAGGAGCCGAATCCTCTTTTTTACTTGTATAAGAGGAGCCGCTTCGTGCACAGACACGATAACTTTAGTGGCTTCGAGCTGTGGGGCAGGGATTTATTTTCCAGGAGGACAAAGAGCCAGTAAATGCACCTAATCTCTGCCAGGTTTATTTCAAGGCAAGGAGGAGCTGGCTCACTTGGCTTTCTCTCCTCAGCAACCTCGCAAAAATATTGAACAAAACATGTTTTAAATAGGACGAGGCCCTGGGGTGCTCCAGACTGGACGGGATAGGGAGGAATCTTAAATCCCGATCCAATTAATATCAGAAATTAGCCAAAAAATAAATAAAAACATACCTGGCTCAGAAAAGTCATGTTGTGAATTGCTGCATTTATTATCCGCCTAGCAACCGTGGTTTTAGTTCATGTTTAACAGTCGGGTTGCTTGGCTAAGACATTTTAATAACGCCACCAATCCAAAGAATATCTGAATAGTTACCAGGAATAAACTGAATTATATCAGATTAAGACAATTTCATTATTAGAAAACTCAGTGTGAGACAAGGTGGACTCATAGTGGAACGTTAAATGGATACTCACATTTTGTAGTAGAAAACCTTAGACTCTCCCAAGACTGCGGATAAGATGAGGTGCTTGTCCAGTACATCCAGAATGTCATTGCAGATTGATTTCAGCTCTTTCTCAACCTGCACACGCACACACACACACACACGTTATTAAATATAAAAAGAAAACAGTATGGGATGACAGCGGTACAGGTTCTAAAACGTGGAAACCAAAGCAGAAACAGTAAAGAGACAGCAGTGACACGGGACAGATTTTTAGAATGAATTTGTCACCGCAGTCAATTATGCAAATATACATAACTATATCGTATCTCTGGGTCAATGTCAGCCACCCAGCTTTGACATTTTCAACATTACTAAATGGTGCCATGTCCTTGTGAATAATGCAGCCTCCACCCAGCAGAGATGCAGCAGTACCGCTGCAGAATGCTGAACAGAGTCCAATAATGGACTCGCGGCTCGTTAATCTGGGTTAATCTGCATTAGCCCCAAAGTCCTGCTGGTGTTGATCATTACTTTGCATTTGGATTGCATTGCTCTAGGTAATTTCCTGCCCATATCTGCCCTCGTTATGATAAACCGTGTTAACGGACTACAAACATGCACGTGGCATTAACACAATTACCTCCGTGTGTTAAATAAAGGGAAATGCTTATGACTGTTAAATTGCTCTGACTACAACAAGGGAGAATTACACTTGAATGTCTCATCACTGACTTTAAAATAGCTCATTCTGCCAGATGACAGTGAAATGGGTTTATGGGCCACCACAAAAAATGCAAGGCATTCCTTTGTCGATCGTAGTTCTGCACAATTGCAAGTAAACAAAGTGAAACGGAGAGAGCCCAGGTTCCTGCAACCATCATAATGACAAACACTGTTAGTACCTCTTAACAATCAATATAACCCCCTAAATATGGCATTGCATAGGTGCTGTATTTAAATTAAAAGCTATTTTAAGGCAATTGTAACATAAAGTGACCTTCCGAAAAAAGGGAAAGTGCTCTCAGAGTTTTGGAAACAGAACAATGCCAATGTGTGGTTTAACAAAGTGAGAAAAAATTGATTTCACAAATTGGAGAGTGGCTGAAAACTAATTCTACGTAAAGTCCTAAAACCTCACACCCTCCCTCACTGAGTGTGCCAGGGGACGGTTGCTATGCCAGTGACAGAAGTTACTCTGCAGCAAATAAATAAAGGACACGGTGATTTAAAGTTTATGTGTAGCTGTGGCTTGCTTCATTTAATTGAAAATGATTTAAGTGTAAAGCTTTGATGAAGATGCTTCGGGCAAATGTGCGCATTCCACCCCAAGTTCTGACTAAATACTTTTTCTTGCATGGCTTAATATAGAAAAAACATTGCATTTTTATCTTAAGGATCAAACCTTTGTTGCCGAGCAACCTATAAATGGACCATTTGAAGGTTTATAAAAAGCAACTGACCGTTTTTCTGTATTCTTTGATCATCTTTAATCTGTCCTCTACGCCTTTGCTTTCTTCTTTCTGTTCAAGGCTGCTGATTATCCTCCAGGAGGCTCTTCTGGCTCCGATCACGTTCTTGTACGCTACTGACAGCAGGTTCCTCTCCTCCACCGTCAGCTCCAGGTCCATGCTGGCCACATTCTTCATCGACTCCACCATTTCTGAGACATACAGAAAATAGGAATGAGCTTCCAGTTCAGTGTTTTTCTCTCCATATTAAAATAACTTGCTGAGTGAGAATGGTCCTCCCATACACAAAAAAAAAGAATTCAACAATTTCTGATACTGTCCGATTCTAATTATTCAATGGCTTGTAATTAGAGCCCAACCAAATGAACAGAAAAGAATTGCGTCTGATTATTGTCTGCTGAATTCTCCTGCATGGCTCAGTACCACCAGAGGTACAGTGGGAAAATATAATGTTGCAATTTGGCTGCATTTGCCAAGTGTATTAATTATAAATGCGGTCTTCTCGTTAAAGTAGCCTTTAAAAAAAAAAGTCTGGCGAGCCTGAGATGTTTTTTGTTTTTTATCTGGTGCCTGTCTGGGATACAGACTGATACATTTCTCTGTGTAGAAGTCTGATTTAAGTGCCGTCTAAAGCTATAACTCCTACAACCAAGTCCTCCTGGCATTATGTCACATATTCCTGTAATTAAAGGGCAAACGTGGACTCTAAATACATGACAAAATGTTCTTGTTCCTGCTATTTTGACAAGAAAAAACACTTTAGTTACTGGCCTACATTGAACAATATGTACATACAAAGGATGACGTAACCTGCATTATGCATCATCATTCATCTAACCTTCATGTGCAACCATGGGATGTGACTTAAAGGCATTTACACAGCATTACCAGGATGATTTAAAAATAATTGTATCCCCAAACTAGCCTATGAATATTAATAGGATCCTGAACATAGCTATGCCCTTTAGGATGTTTATCAGTTTTCTGATCGATGGCCCATTACTAACTTATTAGCTAAAAGGAACATTAGAGAACAATGAAATCTTATTCTGGGAAAGAAAATCCATCAACATGTGACAACCATGGCCATCTAATCCAGATTAACACACTATTTATATGCCATTTTTATTTTTCATTTTTTATACAATTATTCGGAATGTGGAAATTTAACACAAACACATTATGAAAGACGATATACTTGTCTGACAAATAGAAGGAAACGTGTGTGGTATGAAAATGCAAGGGGAGGCAAAAAAAACACTATCTTGCAACAGTGGTTAAAAGAAAAGTGCGTGGACGGGTCACACCTACCAAGCTAAACGCTACAGCCCAGGGGCGAGAGTCAATCAATTGGCTTTTAACGTCACAGAATGGATGTTATCTGTTGAAGCCGATGGCAAGATGCTATGCAGCACACTGGTGAAACCTGATCTACGATGGTTACAAGCCAGGAGGAGCGCTATGCTGCTTTGATCACTTTGCCCTGCAGCCAAGCCTGCACAAAAAGAAACTATGACCTCCACGTGCAACATTTTCTGAACATTTCAAGCTCTACAGGCGCAATTAACCGGACAAAAGACTAAATGCATGCACAAACTGGGACTGCAACTTCTATAAGAACAAAGAGGGGCGTGACAAGCATGCATGGAGGAGTGGAGGCTGGTTTGTTGGCCCGATGAAAATGGGACTTTCCATTTATTGGCTCCAGCTAAACAAGGAAGTAGTTGGCATGACTCAGAGAGTTGTCAAGGATAATCAGGATTATTTTAATTGATTTTAAGTCCTTTATCAAACAATTCTGACTTAAGTGAATGGAAATGATCAATTATAATGAGAATAAGATTACAATAATTGGAAATGAAACATAACTACCTAATCAAGCAAATGATTAGAATAATACGAAATTATTTTAATGGGACATTATTTAATTCATTTAAGCAACAGCACGAATTAAATAATTCATTAATTCGTGATCGAAGTTTTAGCATATTTACGGTTGTTCAACAAATAAACAAAGGTTGAAGTCTATATTGATCAAAGTGCCATTCTAGCGACCAAATTCGGACATAAAAGAAAAGTTCGTCCGCACTAAACTTCCGGGCGATTGTTGTTCACACACCAATAACAGGCGAGGAATGCCAAGTGATCCCGCCTCTCTCTGCAGACTATAGGTGCTGCACCTATCAATCAATCAACCACGCAGGCGCATGGCGGAACTGACTAAAACTTCATTAAATGTTTTATTTCTCAATCAAAAAATTGAAATGTCTAACGTCACGTAATCAAACTATTGCATAAAAACACATGTAAACTGCGAATTATTAATTGCCAATGTAAGTAGCCATTACAGTTTTCCCATTGGCTACATCCAGCTAGCACAGCCCGTGTCCACGCTAGCCTGAATCGAAGGTGAACTTTCGGGCTAAATTCCAACGGTTTTACGGGGTAGATGGATCCGGACTCTAAGGGAAGATGGTACCGATGCAGACGGGATTCGGAGGGCGTTTAATTCGGGCGTGGACGCTTTAGTGAACCGCTGTAATTTTGAATGGAGTTTGGCGTGACGCGTGTCGGAGCCGAGGGAAGGGCTAGCCCGATAGTTAGCAATTAAACAGCCTGCTAGCAAATAGCTAGTAGCGGGCTAGCTTAGCTCGCGGTGACGGGAGGCTCCAGACAAAGCACAGGTCATTTTTATCGACTACATTTTAACCACGCCTTTTAATAACCGATCATTTAAAGGTCTGTTGATGATAACAATACACATTCGGCAGAAGAAGTCTCCGCCATTTTGTCTCCTATCAGCCAACAAAACCCATGCGAAGCGCTTCACCTGTGTCTCCAGCCGCAGCGCAGAGACACCGCGGGGGGAGAGGCACCATGAGCGGCCTTACCGTCATATCTCTCTGCCTGCTCGGCCAGCTTGGCCTGGTACACGTGGTTTTCTCTTTCCGCCATGGCGCTCGGATGTTTGGGACTGCTGGCAGAGTCCTGCTGGGGGATGTTTGGCCGCTCGGAGGTTCCTGCTGCTGGATCCACACCGTAGCTCCGCTCAACCGAAGACACCACCGGTGGCTCGGACGTAAAGATGGCGGCTCTGCTGCATCCGGGTAACCGACGCAGGCGCCGTCATCCCCGCCCTCACGCGCACACCCTGCAAGGCTCCGTCACCCAACCTCGTTGGAACAACAACAATTTCAAAGTCCGGTTACTTTACATACATATAATGTTCAAATTATTCACTTCTTATCATTCCATTTGAATAACTTCATAATTCGGCATACATACGAAGCTGAAATAAACATTTATATTTTACTTTAAATATGAAATATACCCTTTCTATACCTTTCATTTAATGTAATTTTTTATTCTCACTGTTTAAGTTAGTTATTTTTGTTTTATCGTTACTTTAACTTCATCTACATGTTTTAGTTGGATATATTTAAAAAGCAGATTCGTTTCTCAGACGTAAGGATAACTGCTAATCTGTAGGCAATGTAAGAATACAACATAAAATGAGAATGTACAATTATTTAATCACAAACTCGAACAAGGGATATATGTTAATTTAATACAAGTATACAGCACACATAACTATCATTAAATGTCTCCATCACTGTTTAATTATAATATGATGGTTCCCTTCACAATCAGTTTTAAAGTCCAGAAGACAAAATGCCCTCTGTTCTCCATAAATGGGAAAACTTAACAGCTATGGAGACAGTAATGTAAATCCCAAAGTGACAATGGGGTATATTTTTTTATTGACTATGTATATTAACACATTACATGCTACCAAAAAAAAGGGTAAATTTTAAATTCAAATAATATATTTTCATAACACTTTGAAAGAATGTACAATCTCTTTTGTTAAAAAAAAAAGGTTGGGTGAAATGGCATAATTGCAAAAAATATATATTTGATCATATTAAAATAAAACAACAAAAAAAAACATTATTTGGTATTATAGAGGCTTAATGTGTTTTTTTCTTGAGCTGTTAAGGAGATAAGGTGCATATTGTAAAAGCATCAGTGGTATCCACTTAAAAAAGTTGTTGGTCTTCAATCGCTATGGGACAGCCGAGTTGCAATAATGTAATGTAATTATAATATTTTTCTCAAAGGCAACAATTCGGGGGAGTTCAGTGCCATGCATCTGAAAAAAATACCCAGTTAACAGTTTGCATGAGGGCATTACAACAAGGTGCCAACACAGACTGTGAAACAAGAAAAAAATACCTATAACAATTTTTGTAAATTTGTCAATTACAAATTTAAAAAAAATACACCATTGAAATAATTGCAGACTTTTTAACCCCTCATGGATGTCACGTTTATGGATATATTTCACACATTTCATTTTTGATGTTTTGTATTTTTAATATTCTACTTTGTCCATATCATAATCACACATTTGCAGCAGCACAATTCATAGCCATTTGACTGTTGTCAGTAATGTCATTAGTGTTAACCGGTTAGTTAAATACCAGTGTAAGCGCCAAACAGGCACTGTAATTACAAAGATTACTTAATCAGTAAATTAACCACTAATTGTGATCATAATTTCTGCTGAACTCACATATGAAACATGCAGAATTGGCCCTTGAAACTATTGTGGCTGTTAATATATTTATATAAGGCTGCTTATGACCATTAGGTGTCATCCCAATTTATTATATCATTACTGTAAACTCGAGGTGACATTTTAGGACGCCCGGTGTCAGATGCATACACATTCTTTGAATGTTTAAAATGAACCTTGTGACAGAAATATGAATACGCACTGATCTACAGCCGTTTTAGAGATGTGGCACTGAAAAGAAAACTACACAGACACACGGCAGGATGATGTTGCCCTCGGTTGTGCAGTAAGTGTGGAGATCTATGCCTATATTTAGAGTTTCATGCATATGCTGTTTTTTTTTTATGTACTACGTTTTTTCAATAAATACATTCTATAAATATGCATGGAAGGGGGATGAATACTTTTTGTGCAGAAGCATCGTTTATACATCTGACCCCAGCTCTTTGTGTTACTTTGGAGAGCAAAGTTAAAGAAAATAATAAAAAAAAATGAATGTTTGCAAGAAACCACTTTGCTCTGTGTTCCAATATATCAAAAACAACTTCGCATCTTTTACAATCCATGAGGCGTGAGGTAGAGAGGATGTAACTCAGCAGATCCTCTTTCTCACTGTAGCTTAGCACTGACAGCAGACGGGGAAACATTCACTGCATATGATTAAATATCAGTTTCTGACCTGGAAAATATAATGTACAACCCAATTTTACAATCAGACTAGGACCACAGGATTTTTTTTTACAGTGTAATTCTGACTGGTTAGTGTTTTGTTTTTAAATCAGTGTCACTGCAATTTATTAAGTTTTCAAAGCATTTAGGAGCCGCCCCAAGTGCACAATCGATAACCCGGGCTAAAACAAAAGATAGTGTTTGAAAAAATTGAAAATGAATTGAAATGAATCCTGTCATGGGCCGCGTGCATTAAAACAAAACAAAAATCAAAGTGGATAACCTGATGAAAAACAACAAACCTACAGCAAATGTCAATCACATCGTTTGAGTGCCACATAGAAATCAAGTCTGTTTCACCATTTATACACAAAGATGCAAACGAGCTAGAGTTTGGAGTGGACTTTCCTTTTGTACTTAAAAACTCCGCTGGAAGACAAACATTTAAATGCCTTAATCTCATCTTCTAAAACAGCCACAAGGATCTTGAACTCTTCTCCTCCGCGACATGGGGCTGTGTTCGCAAGTAAGTTCACGCCGGTGGTGAATAGTGTTTTTTCTAAAAAGAATAAGATAAAATAAAAGCCATACGCTTTTTTTCGGTAACAAAAAGGTCAAAGAAAAATCAAAAGTAAACGAGGAAGAAAAAAAAATGTTTACAGTATTTAGCATGTAAGGTGTGTATGTATATATTTATATATAAAGTCAATCCTATCATAATATTTTCCACTTTTAGTACAAAAAAAGAGGACTTGGTTTGTAGTGTGGTGTGGGTATTTAATACGTCGGTGAGGGTGGACCGTCCTTCTCCACAGGACGGGAGAGGTCAGGAAAGGTCTTTGTTCGTTTCACTCTGAGATTCACAGTCACGTAAAAAAAAAGAGAAAAAAGATGATTCTTCTTTGAGAGAAGCTGAGCGTTTTGTTTCCTGTGTGCGATGGATGTTATGTTTCCCCTTGTGTGTACAAATGAAATGCAGTGAGTGGGAATACACAGAATGCCTGCAGGAAGGGGAGAGTAGTGTGACCCTGCTGTGCGTGTGTGAGTGTGTGTGGGCACAGTGCAAACTTCAATACTGGAGGTGTGTAAACCCGGGGTTCGACTGATATCGGTTACCGATGCCTAATTGGCTGAATCATATTTCACCGCTTAATTTGGATTTTATTTAGATTTTTGGTTGACTTTTTTTTTTTTTTAATAGCTTCTATGCTATTGATGTGTAGGACAAATTCACAACTGATTTTACGCCTGTAGTTTGGGTTACAAACAGCTTTCCGTCTTGTTGGGAATCCTAAGCCTTCGCTCCCAGGATGTGTTGCGTCAGAGCGGCAAGCAGGAAATGTTGAGTAACTGCGATTAGCAGGTTACGCAGGTTTGATGACCTCCACCATTGCACCATCACTTCAATCGCTTCGGAAATGACACGGAGAGTTCCGGAGGGCAAATCAATGGGGACCTGAACTTTTAACCGGATCCTTTATGAAAAAAATAATAAATAAATGAGACAAAAAGGAAGCGCCTTGTGCTGTGTGACATTAATTATGCGTCGTTTACTTTTAAATGAAGAGCAACTCTGCTTTATCTCGAGTAATTCTTCTGACCACTTGAGATCATTTTCAACAAATGGATTTAATGGTAGTTTAGCGTTTTAATGAATGAACTCACGTTTGACCCTGTGTCTGCTTTGCTTCCAAAACTAAAAGTAGTAGTTCAGTGAATGCAAACGCCGACATGCTTGAACACAGATTATACAAAGTGGGAAACACACTCTGTGTGTGTGTGTGTGTTGAATTTAAGTTTGACTGCGATAAATCTTAAGTCAATACATTTCACCGTCTACTCGATTGATTGATTTTTATTGGCTTGGATTTGAGCAGGAAGATAATTTAGGCGAACCGATATCAGTCGGACCGTAGTGTAAACTCTTAGTTTGACCGACGTCCACCAAAAAAAAATAAATCACCCAACACGTCCTGTGTCGGGCGGGGTCAGGAGAGCCTGACGGATACAACTGGTAGGTTCAGTTTCTGTGCTTGTTTCAAACTTGTTTTTTTTTGTTTTCGGAGCATGTCTCGCAATGGCCTGAAAGGGAAGAGGAGTGTGCGGCGCGGCGGGTTTTTTGTCTCAGCTCTCGTCGTCGGGGTGTTGCTGTTCCAACAGTCGCACGTGGGTGAAGGGAAAGTGGCCTCGCTTGCCTTTGCACTCCCCCTCCCATTGGCCGTTCACGTTGATCTTGGTCACTTTCACCATGTCTCCCACCTGTCAAACCACACAGAAAAAAAAAGAAAAAAAAAACGAGGGATGAAGACAGAGGATATAAAAACAACCTCTCTCTCTCTCTCTCTCTCTCCACTCTGTACTCACTGGCAGAATCAGGTTCACAGTCAAAGATGTCAATACCAGCTCAATGAAATGTCCCGACTCACATACCACGTCGCCCGCAGAAAGACCGGCATCGACAGAATTGACTGACCCATCTTCCTTTCTACCACAGTGACTTCATTAAACTGACATACGAGGACAGCGTAGGGCAGTTCCTGTGGAACTGTCTAATGTGAATTTCACTTTCACCGACAGGGTGACGCATCATTTTATAAATGGCACATTATCTCGTCTGCTCCATCTCACGCAGCAGCAGCACAGACACGCACCGTCTACCAGGACCGCCTCACTGGAAAAGACCTGTAGGCGCAGAGCAGAACTGTACTGGAGGCTCCTGTCCAAAGAACGACATCAACGTTTAATAAAGTTGAATAAAAACCTCGCGGCTCAGATCAGTTGATGGAGGAATGTCGGCAGAAAGAAAACTACTAACACACGCATTCCAGTGAAAACAAATACGCAAGCATTAAGTGGGTTAACCCAAAGTAAACGGGCAACTATTTTAAGAACTTATTGTTCCAGCGATTGAATGAATAACCAAGCAAGATAATAACTGGCAGAATAACCCAACACCAACGAGCTGCCTTTGGCTACACCGGATAACCTGCACACAAATCCTATTCTGGCAGACGTCAATCCACGGAGTGAACGTGGCTCATAAACCGCGAGCCCGTTGACAGCGAGCTGAGGATGATAAACTGAGACAGAGCCATTCCCTTTAGACGGACTCGACAAACACAATGTTGTCAAACTCTCTTTATAACCCTCCGCCATTGTTTGCGCTTCATTCTACACCGAACAAACACGGCTTATTTATGTGCTCCGTGAAAACAAATAAATCCAATGTGCCTTGTTTTCGGCAGCAGTAATGAATGCAGCGTTCACATTAATCCAATGGGCCACGATGTGTAGATAAAGACGCAGGATAAAGGATCAGTGTCTCTCTTTCTCCATAAAGACGCCCCACTGTGAGTGTCTTCGTGTGCGCTGTCAGCTTGCATTTGTAAAGATACTTTGTGTGTACGCTGGCATGCATGAGTGAGCCATTAACGACCAGGACAATCTAGGGTGCCCCAATTGAGAGAAAAAAAAAAGGGAAAACAGGTTAACAGCGGGACAGCGGGACAGCGGGACAGCGATGAAGGGCGTGTGGATGGTGTGTGTGTGTACCTCGAGAGCGAGCGCCGTTTTGTCGTAGGCGTTGGGAACCCTCTTCTGAATGGCCCGGGCGTACACCGGCCCGTTCTGTAGGTTGGGAAGCTGCGTGTTGACGACGGGCTGGGCGTACTGGCCCGGGTCCCCCAGAGGGGTGGCCGGCGTGGTGCCCGTCCCGTCTGTGCTGCCCGCCACCCCTCCGGTTGCACCCGCCTGTCCGGTCCCCACAGCGGGGGGTCCCAGGGCGGCAGCACCAGTGGGCGAGGCGGGCCGGTACTTCTCCACGTAAGGCACGGGGATCATCCCGGCTCGGCCGTCCTGGTTGGCGGCGTTCCACCACTGCTCCTCGGGCTTCTCCAGCACGCGCAGGATGTCGCCCTTGCGGAAGGGCAGGTCCTCCTCATCGTTGCCTGGGAAGTCAAACAGCGCCCGGACGAACTCGGCCTCGTCCGACGGCGGCGGGACGCCCGCAGAGGACGTGCTGACGAAACCTTTGTGCTTGGCCTTGTTTATGGGCTCTATAAGGGTGGTGGTGTCCAGATAGTGGATCTTATAAAACTCCAGCAGGGCCGGCAGCGCCTCAAACTCCTGGTCCCCGATCCGAAAGCGAGGCGGAGGAGCCAAACCTGGCACAGGGAAAGGTGATATTGTGAGTTTGTTGATCATGAAATCTAAAAGAAACAAACCAAGATATCTGTGGAAAGATTCTAAAAGCCCATGGTAGCAGGACCAGTTCATCCTGACTTTACAGTCACACTGAAAGTCGTGGGAGGATCTGATCTCTTTTAGTCCAATACTATCCAAATGTGAGAACTTATTTTGTGTGCAGACCATATGACCAAAGGGGCCACTCACACAAATATACAATATGCACACAAAACACATACATGTTAGGGATACAATCAGACAAAAGTCCCCAGCATGGACAGTGTAGATGTTTAAATGATATATTCGATATGCTTAACTACATGACTAATGAAATCACTGCTTATTTATTATTATTATTATTATTATTATTATTATTATTAACAACAACTGGGAGACAAAGATTTAAATAAAAATGTCCTAATGCTCTGGACACGCCTAAAGGACAAGAGTTGTTCAATAGCCATAGGGAGCTGGGGGCACCAACAACAGGGCAACATCACACGCATTCCTGAGACGCCAATCTGACCAGTCATGCTCCAGCTGTGACCCTCCAGCCGCACAGAACCATTCACCTCCTCTTACAGCTGCAACATCCTGCAGAGGTTCATTCATCTCCTCCTCCTCCTTAATCCGCACCAGCTTGCACACTACCATCCACCTCCTCCTGCAACCCAGCCCACTTCGGCCATAGAGCCCTGCTGCCTAAACATGGACTAAACCTCACCTCTGACCCCAGTGAAAAAATGTTTAAATCCATCATCTCACATATGGAGGTTTAACAGATTAAATCTGGTGGTTTGTAGCTTTAGCTTGCTAGAGAGCAAAGTTACACCAAACTCCATTTAAAAAGCATCTCCCTTTAACCCGACATGGCTAATACCAAGCTAAAGGAGTTTAATGTGTAATCTATATATAGTAAGGTTTAAATAAAACACATCATAAGAGTGTTATTACTAGCCTGTAAAAAAAACAACCCGCGTATAATAACAGGCAATAGTTATTGACAGATTTAGTTAGTTATCCCACAGAAGCTAAGTAGTTAGCATAGCACACTCTAAAGTTTTCATTTATAATAAAATGAGTAAAATCGTAATATGAAATATATGCCGACTATGATGACACACCCCTATAACACATATAATGCGTTATATGTGTAGTAAAGGGAACATGTAACAGAAGATTTATGGGTTTCGTTTTAAATTGAACATTAAGTGAATGGAGTTTGGCGTGGCTGGACCAGCGAGTGGGCTAAACCCTTGTAATATGGGGATAACATAAGAATAACACTTGTGTAGTTGATAGTGTAGATAAGTGTTGGATTAAATGAAGCAGTGAGCTGTGTGACGGGGTTGTTGAAGGTTACCTGAGCCGGACTGCCGGTTGTTGCTGATGCTGTTGATAATATAATGGGACACTTTGGAGTTCTCGGACACGGACAGCACGTAGTCTCCGGGGCTGGTGATGGAGTCCCGCACCAGGAACACTCCGTGCCTCTGTCCCTGCAGGAGGGACACGGCTTCCTGGCGGCTCAGCCGGCCCCAGTACCAGCTAGCGCGGTCCTCGGCATCGAAGTTACCGGCCATGGTTGCGGAATCGCGTCCGAGGCTGGAGGCCTCTCCCTATCCGCAACTCATACAAAAACTTTGGGTTTGACTAACGCTGCCGCGGAAACAAAACAAAAAAAGCACACAAAGCGGGGACTTCAGCCACTTCCACCACACAACGACAAGGCCGTGAAGTTATGAGTCAACGTTGCACTACAAACACACAACTTTATCCCGGTTAAACGTTTAATTATTCCATCAAATATCCCCAAAAACTAATGTGCAACAAGAAAGTCCGGAGGTAAAATGGCGGCGGAGAGGAAACGTTGACCTCATCTACCGGAAGAGATGCCTGGTACACGGGAAGCGCTGCGTTCACGTACCCGAACAAACTGCGTAAATATCAATTAAAATATCCAGGATTTCTTCAACGTTACAATATTTGTTGTTGTTGTTGGGGCGTTGTTGCTTGTTGCGTATGTAACTAACCCCCAATGTGTAATGTGTATTACTGTTGAAAGTCCATAAATATCATTTGAGAAAAATCCCGAGTTTGTTTTCTCTGTGGTCTGAAACCGTAAACGCACCATAATTAAACTTCCTGGTCAGCTGTTTATTACTTCAAGCTTTGATTATTTCGTTTTATTTTACAATAATTAATTACAAACGAATTGAACAAACATATAAATAAATGTTTGTAAAGACAAATAAATAAATAAATGTGGTGCATTTGGTTAGCGGTGTTTTACACTAAATGGACTTCACCAGCAGATGGTGACGTTTACTCAGTATAAAGGGTCTATTTCTTACAATTTTTTCAAAAACCTTTATTTGCTTCTTTCATATAGTTAAAACATAATGTTAGAGTTACACATGTTTTGTATTAGTTAGACTATCAATATTAGAAAATATTAAAATGAATATAATAGAAAATGGAGAAAAACTGTAATTGTTGATTACTGAGTGGTTGCCAATATCATTAATGTATAACGGCCTGAAAACTGACTTATAAATAAGTCAGTTATCTGAATATATTTGATTGATCAACGAATCAATATGTTCGTACACTTTACTGTGTAATTGTGTAAACATTAACAGTGTAAAATGCCTGTGATTGCTGTTAGTATCGTGGCAAGTGCTGTCGCACCTGTTTCTAATGTTTCTATCTTTTATTTTTTCTGTAGATACAGCAGCATTGGATTCACACACATCATAATACATGTCATAAGACACTGCATTTTAAGAATCAGTAGTTCTCTAAAAAAGACTAAAAGGAAATGGGTGAAACTGGTGAACAAACACATACATTGTAAAGCTGATCAGGGTTTCCTTTTTTGTGTTCACAACACACTGTGGTCTAAGAAAAAAAAATAATAATCTCACTTTTGTCATCTACTCTGATACAGAGTCATTCAAACTTCTTCAGGTGGCTGTAGAGGGACTGGACGTACGTGAACACACACATGGGGTCAGGCTTGTCCCCCATGACCATCATGTCCTCCACCTCGATCAAGCGGAGACAGTCAGCCTGCTCCCTGGAAAAAATGTAATAAAAATAAAGTGCTATATGATCGTAAAGATGAATAAAATATTGAATAATGCCTGTTACTCGAGTCATTCTCCGTCAAGCTTGATATGATTAAATTAAGACTCAATATATATTTATGTTTTTAAAAAAAGGTTGTTTAAAGTTAGGGGTTAGGGTTGTTAGGGTGTAGAATCCCTCAGCTCAAATTTCTGTTGATCATTCTTTAATCACAACACTGTCGTCTCCCAGGTAACTAAATGGTGTGACCTCATGGGAAATATATAAATCACTGAAGTGTGATCTCAGTCCATTTTCAGCTTGCTTACTCTGCAGTGGTGAAAGCCAGCGCCAAGTTGTGTTTGCGGTTTGCCGCGTCCAGCGTGTTGAAATCAAACTCCAGAGGGAAGAAGGAGTGCACCAGGGCACAGAAAGCCATCCCGTCACTCCAGCTGGACGAGAAGTTCTGAATGTCTATGTTCTGAGGAGGAGGAAGAGGAGGAGGAGATTGTAGTCATGACAACACAACGCCACATTAATGCATTCCAAAATGACTCACACATTGGTTGTTGTCTGACCTGATAGCCAATGGTTTTGGAGCGGCACCACTCCAGCAGAATCTGTTTTATTCCACTGGCACTGGACGCACCAAAACTCTGAGAGCGCTTCAGTTTAGGCTTGGAGTCCTTCGGCCTGTTTCACAAAAAAAATGTCATTTTTTTCAAGGAGTGAAGAGAAAGATGAAATAGAAAAATTCATTAATAAATCAATCAAATAAACTCACTTTGTGGGCTCGGAGTTCATGCGCTCAAAGAGAGCCCGTTTGGCCTGAGCCCCGGTGGCGCGTGGAAGTGTTGGGGATTTTATTAGATCCTGTTTAAACTCCACTCCTGGTTTTTTGGCCTTTCTGGAGACGTTAAAATACATTGAGAGAAAAATCAGTCACATTTGGAAGAAACAGGGAATTAAACTTGGATTCACTGTCACAACTTACTTGTCCAAATTAGGAGAGAAACCAGATTTTATGATTGATTTGGAGGGAAGTAATTTTTCTGCAATTAGAGGAAAAAAACTAAAATGAAATCCATATTCACAAAGCACACAGAATAAAGCTTCTACTTATATTTACTATATATATGTGAAATGTTTTACCCCCTGTAATAATTTCCCTGTATTCTACCTGCAGGCTGAGGGAAGCTCACGCTTCTCTTCAAACTAGGACTCGGCGTTTTAAGAATTGGAACTGAAGAGAGACAAAAGAACACTAATCAGATAAATGAAAAAATACAAAACACAACATTAAAAAACACATTTGCCGTAATGAATGACCTTTGACCTTTCACTGGAGGAACTCACCCCGTTTAAAAGGATATTCCCCAGGTTTTACTGAGGGATCCTGTGTTGCTGGGACAGTGGCAGACAGAGCTGGTGTCACTGATGATGATGACGATGATGAAGAGTCTGTGTTGGGTTTGTTCAGGGCAGGAAGAGGCAGGAGTGGCTTGAGTTCACTGGCATCTGATGAAAAGAGAAATAAGGATGACACATGCGTTTATTAGATTTTTTTCAAAAAACACCAGACCAGAAAAAACAAGTTCAATAATAACTCAAAACATGTACTCGCCACGTTTAAATGGATATTCGCTTTGTTTTATCGTCCGGGAGTCGGGTATCGAATGAGTTGGGGCAGAGGAGGCCGGCCTCGGGTCAGATTTAGTCGGAGCAGGAGTCTCAGAGCTGCTTTTGGTCACAGCTGTGTGCGGAAGATGTGGCAAAACCGGAGGTCCAGAGCCAGGCTGGTCCTGGGACACATGGGGCCTCGCATCCTTGGCTCCGGGTGCACCTGCACATGTAGGGGAAAAAAAGAAAACTCATATAATCATGTTTAGCATAAGATTTCATTTATCTGACATTTTTTTTATCAATTGGAAGACAAGTATTATATTTAGTTTGAACATAAGCACAATACAATGAATGCATTGTATTATTCCAAAGAGATAAACCAAAACCTTTAGTCTTGTCCTTTTTTTCCCCCTGTGCTTTTGAGTCACATAAATTGTTAGGGCTGCCACCGTGCCCCCTCTCGATATTGTGTTGTCCAGTCTTTAACATCTTTAAGTAAATCATACTGCGCCGTTGCCAGGACATCATTGGCTCCCCAATACCAAGCTCCTCCTACCACCTCTATTTTTAAGAGTCTATTTAGGTTATATTTGAATATTTGTTTTAACGGCACCAATTAGGCCCTTCTCCCTGAGTTAAGTTATTATTGTTGATGGATTTTTGTTATTAAATGACTTTCCTTAACCACCTACATCTGGTTTATGTTACTTCCTTCACCCCTTGCGAGCTGGGTCGTAACATGAATAAATGTAGATGAAATTAATTATCGATAATGCATACCAGGACTAACTGACCTCTTGCCAGTGAACAACCTTACCTTTGTACCCTGTTGGAGCCTCTGCTGTGGGATGGACGGCCGATTTAGGAGCTAAAGCTGGACCCTCAGCGGTGGGTTTTGTTTTCATGGCGGTGACGGGGAGATGTGGCTGCGCCTCATCAGCATCTGAAAAGGGGAAAATCTGAATAAAGAATGAAGTCAAAATGTAATGGATGTTTAAAAAAAAGCCACCAGACACTGTGAAATGGTGTCTGATTATATCTTCCGTTCCACTCACCACGCGCAGTGGAAGGTTCCACTGGAGTTTCTTTTGTGGCCTGAGGAGCAGACGGAGGTTCAGAGCTGGTTCTTGTCATGGCTGTGAGGGGAAAGTGGGGTTTGGTCAGAAGACCTGATTCTACCTGGTCTGAAAGAGAAAAAGTGCCTCACGATCACCTCATAAATCACTGCAGGTTCAATCTGTATGTGTGCATAATTAAAAAAATATGAATTAAAATAAAATAAACAAATAATAATAAACAAATAATAATAAACAAATAATAAACAAATATATTAATAACAACAATAATAATAATAATAATAATAATAATAATAATAATAATAATAATAATAATAATAATAATAATAATAATAATAATAATAAAATTATTGAATACACTTTCTAATTTAACCATTTAAGAAAATGATGGTTTGTTTATGTGAAATAAAGCTGGAATCCTTAAAAAAAATATTATTCTGGAAAAAAGATGGATAATTATATTTGTATGATACAACTGTCATTTCTTTTTACTCTTTGATAAATGCAGGTTGTTTTCTGAGTGTCAAATGCACACATTCATAGATAATCACTTATTATCATCCAACGGCCATGACTGACCATGCGCTCGGTGTGTTTCCGCTGCAGACGGAGGAGAGTGAGTGATGGCAGAGGCCTCCGGGTTTGGTTTGGTGATGGCGGTGAGAGGTTGGTGGGACAGGGGAACAGCTGCGTCCGCATCCATCGATGAACCATCTGTGGGAACATAAACCGAAGGTGAGCTCAGCTCGTCAGGCGACCTGTGGCAAAACGTCTCCGAGGATTCAGCTCACCAGGCTTCTCGTTCTCCGGCGCAGCGGCGGTGACTTGTTTCTCTCCATTTGCATCAGTGCCCTGCTCAGGGAAAAGACAATAGGTTATAATAAGAACAGTTACTGACATGCACACGCCACCTATGTTCATTTTGTTGACTGTCCGCTGTAAATTAGCAGAATTTTATTCACAGTCAATTAGAATAATATTATTTATGTAAAGTAAGTAGTTTCCTCATCTAACTCCGAGTGGCTGTGAACTATAAAAAGCCGTTATTGTTGCGAAAATAACAACAATTTTAGTGTTAGGGTGGATTTTTCACATATTTTAGCACATTCTTTATATCATTGCTTTAAATACACTTTAAGTTCTTTTACAATACAAGTGCATTTCTACTTTCTAACATCTAATAGTGATTTAAAACATCATTACAATTTGCCTTTAAGTAGGTGGGATGGTGGGGTGTATAATCTACCTATAACCTGGTGTTTAATCTTTAACATAACTTGAACAAGTTATGCAACACCTGCGGCCGACTGTGTGTACTCTGTGCATTCGCCACAGCAACGACGTTCTGCTCACAACAAACGATGAAGCGTCTTTTGTCTTCAAAGCTGCAGAGGCAGAAATAATTAAAACTGTATGTGTATGTGTGTGTGTGTGTGTGTGTGTTAACAGCTGAAGAGCTTTTCCTTGAATGACAGCTGTGGCCAACAAACCCCGTGTTCCCACTGAGGGGCTATTTTAAATTTTGCAATCAGCCCCTTTGCGAGAGAGTTTCCGCTCCACTCCGCTTACATCCCGATATAGAGCCAAATGGATGCTTTGGAAATCGGGGGAGTGAGGCCGGAGCGGCTCAAACTGTGGCTAAGAATATCAGTCAGAGGCTTTGGCCTGCCCTCCTCCACCCCGACGCGCGCGTTTTGCTTTCCAGAGACACTCGCAGTTGTCTGGCAGCCGCTCAAATAAAGCCACGGCAGCCAGTCTGTCAACTCGTCACCATGAAGGAGATAAGCAGCGCCGCGATCAGAGGGCTCATGTAGGATATCACCGTCTGACCCCGTTCATCCCTTTGACCTCGGCCCTGTGTTTACCTCTGCATGATTCTACGGCCCCCCCGTAGCGACACAAACACACAACAGCTGTGCTGTGATTTATTCCAAAACAATGAAATAAACATTTTTAACTTTTTTTTTTTGGCAAATTTGTACCATCTAATATTTTTCTGATTATCTCATTATTTACACTTCACATCCAGTGATTTGATGTTTTCTAAACATGCTTATGTCTAGAATTTTGGTCTCATAAACCCACAAACGTTAATCTCTTATTATGTTTCTTACTTATATTTTACATTATACTTCTAACTATAATTCTCCAGCTCTGTATAGATTTCTATTCTCGACTGCAATGAAACCCATCCCTGCAGGAGCAATAAAACATTTATATTAAAATATAAAACACACTTAGTGCCTAATTAGCTGCACTAAATAATTGAATTGAATTGATTGAATTTAAATGTATGGATAAAATGGACTTTTGTGGAGAACCTTGCTTTTTACTACCAACACAACTTTTTTTTTTTTAGACGTCTTATCTTATCATATTTCAGCTCCTTGTTTTTGGCTGAAGGCCAAAACGTTACTGTTTACACTCCCTGCCACGCTCATCACGTTAATGCTGCTGTTTTCCAGCTCAGAACCCAGTGTGGTCCAGACTGTAACTGTGAGCTGGGCCCTGGGGCTGCTCACACGAGCCCCCTCTCTACATGTGTGCAAATCATTTGGGAAGTTGCCATTGCTAAAGTAGGTCAGAAACAAGATAAAGACCTAGAAGCAACAAGTTGACAAGTCGCAAGGATGCGAATGTGGCTTTATGTCTGCTATAAGCACAAATAAATAATAGATAAAAATCAATTTAATCAATAAAAATACATTTTAAATACTTTTAGATCCGGCTTCAGTTTGGTAGAAACATCATACAAGATTTTCAAATAGGGACGCACATTTCTTTGGACAATTTTGTGCTCAGGGAAATTGATGGTCTTTTTAATTATCAAAAAATATTGTAGATGTTTTAGCTTTCTACTCAATACATCACACATTGGTGTTCAAATTGTTGCTTTTGAAAATGACCAAAATGGTTGCACGCAGATTTTTCCCAATTTAGGCCCAGATTAAAAAAATACTTAAAATGGCTGAAAGGGACAGCGTGCAGTATTCAGAGATTTGGAAGGGTTGAAGGGATGTACGTCACGGGGAGGGGGTGACGGGCGGGAAAAAGACGGGGTGATTTCAGCCGAGGGGAATGTTGGCAGGGTGTGTGTTTCGACAGGACAGCTGGTTGTCCCTCTCGGGGTGTGGGACGAGGGACGCAAATTTAACTTTCCATTGGGAGATTTGAGAGCCGTGTTGGCTGCAGAGCCAGATTCCTACAGGAGCGGGGGACAGAGATTTATTTACGCACCCTGAGAGTCTGCGTGTCAGTTATGTCATTAAAAAGCGAAAAAATACTGACCAGTGCTTGTCAGACCATTACATACATCGCCGGCTCTGACTCCTGTGTAAAAATTGATTATCGATTGGCATTCTGTGCATCTGTCACCGTCTGCACAGAGTGATTGCACTCGGTCCCAAATCACAGTCCCAAAAATACACGTACCCTTTGGAGGACCTGCTCTTATAAAAAGGGAGGGCGGGTGAAGTGTGGAGATGAACGTGTTTGGAAAGGTTGGGGTAGTTTTTTTTAAAGGGATAATTTCATTTTTTATAAATACACTTCTGTTATAAAGGCTAATAAAAATAGACGTTAATAATAATTATACACAGTATAAACATAAATATATAATAATATAGATATAGTATATATTTTAAACATACAAAAAACAAACATTCCACAAAGTGCTCCCTGAGGCACACCAAATTCAAGTCTATTTTAATAGATTGTGTTCGTTCCTGAGCATCAGCGCCTCATCTTTTAAAGGGATTTTGTGGTGACATGGGCAGAAAATAGCAGCTTTCCTTGTACAGTCAGGGACGTACACATATACACTCATGACATTTAGGTCCAAGCATGTAACAGCGTGAAGTGGAGGATTTCTGGGATGTATGTATGATGCAGGGATTTACTGTGACATTTGGATGGGAACACATAACACACTCGCACATTGTTGGAGCACCACTCGAGGGTAAAAATGTGAGCGGGCGAGGCTTTAAAAAAACACAAATATATGCCGTGTAGGGTCAGGTGTGTGAGGGGGCGCGCATGTGAAAGTGCCCCCCCCCCCCCGAAATGTAAAAGACAGTTTGGGTTCCCAGGCATGCCGGTGTTAAGTGTAACTATTTGGCCGTGTTCAAAAGTCATTAGCACAGGAGCTGCATCATTCACTGCAATGAGGTCATCGCGCTGATGTCATGTGGCTGACCAACTCCAGTTCACTCATTCATTCATTCATTCTAGCATTGATATTCCAAACATGCAAATTCAATAATTCTCCAACTCAGCTGCTTCAAACCAGAGGCAGGTGTTTTTTGAATAAATGAAAGATAATGCTCACATTGATGTCTGGTTGTCTCTTGGCTCTCCACGGAGGAGGAGCTGAGGAGTTCCTGGGAGCACCAGCAGCAGCCTGGCTCGGTGCTCCTCCGGACGCAGATGGTTCAGAGGAGGTGGACAAACTGGACAGGCTGTCCACGTCGGATCTTCCCGAGCGAAGCTGGCCGCTCCTCTCCGGCACCTGCGCGTGTCCGTTCTCCAGGCTTTCCTTCTCCCCTCCTCTCCGAGCGGGACTCCCCTCCCTCGCCTGCACGCCCAGGGCGAGGCCCTCCACCAGCCGGCCTAGGGCCTCCAGCTTGAGCCGGAGCTGCAGGTTCTCCTCCTCCAGCCGGGTCACCGCCTCGGCCAGGGGTCCGTGGGAGACGCACAGCTCCTCCATCCGGTGTTCTATGCGCTGCTTGAAGGCGCTCACGTCCACGTGGACCTCCCTCACGGCGGCCTGCAGCGTGGCCCTGAACTCAACCAGAGCCTCCTGCGCACCTTCGGGGGCTGGATCCATGGCTCCTTTGGCGAAAGCCCTCACCACCACCTCCCAAAGTTGGTTACACTTAATATTTAGTTACTCACTTAGCTCTGCGGAAAGATCTCAGAGATATCTGAAGTGGGCCAGGCCAGAATTCCAGTAAAGTCAATAAAGATGAAGAAGGGTCTCTGGACCATCAAGCTCCATGGAGGACTCCTCTCACCGGGCGCGTTCTCCCCGACTCTCTCATCTCATCTGGTCAAAGCAAGAGCAGTCGTTATTTATAAGCCACAGCAGAAAAAAAATGGCATCTTGGGAAAAGAGCGGGCAGATCGGGTTCTCAGTGAGGAGTGATCAAACTAACCTTTCCCAAAATGATCCCGTGGAAGTGTCTGCAGTCTGTGCTTGTGCTGCGTCCACCATGCGCTTCCTGGTGGTTCACCCCTAGTGCCCCCCGGCCCCGGCTCAGTGTGTTGTTTAAGCTATTTGTGTCTCCTGTGCCAGAGACCAACAGGTTCGCCTCTGTATTTTGGGACATAACCGAGGGGGGGTGAAAAAAAAAAAAAAATCGAATGGAGAGAAGGAGCCGGGATGATTTCGGATATTGAAGTCTTCTTTGCTGTTGATGCATCTGTATGAAGTTTAACCGGAGGAAGTGCATTGGCTGTGAGAATTACCATGTCCAACATGAACAAATCAAGGCCTGGGCATCCCGCAGCAGGAAAATAGCAACTTTTAAATCCACTCCATTGAAAAAAATAAAAAAATACGTTTCAACACTTAAAGACAAAGGCTGTGATACAGGAATTTTGAGATTTGCCAATATGAAGATTTGCACACTAACAGTACAGGGGGACCCGAGGTTGCTAATAGCGAAAAGATTAGTCAGAATGGTGAATCTAAAATCTTCATTATTATAAGTTAAAGATTATTAAAATGAATACGTATTTGATGTATAAGAGCAAAATTACTCTCAAGATATATGAATAATGTGTTCAATAAATGTCTAGCAACATTTAAACACCTCAATAGTTTACGACAAGTTAAATAAATGATATTAAAGTCTGCACAAGCAATCTGCACATGCCATCTTTGAAAGAGTGGCAGATGAAAACAATATGGGCTTCTGGTTTGCTTTAAATAAACTGAAATACTTTTATTACACCACTGACCAAATCTGAATGAACAAATAAAACACCTCCACTCAGACAAACCAGCAGCTGTGAGTTTTTAGCCACCAGTGCCTCTGAGTGGCCATTACTGTACATTACAGCTGAATATGAACATGAAGATTTTTTTTGTGTGGCTTTTGTTTATTTGCTATTTAGGATTCATTGAAAATAAACTTATCTTAAACATGGTGGCAACTTTATTCCTTTCCATGGGTTCAGACAAAATGCAGACAAGGAAAATAAAGCATAGTGATTCCAAACTGTCTATCAAATACATTTTATTGGATTTTAAAGGGGTGCTCTGAATTCACAAGTTGCAGCTACAGTACATAACTCCTCCTATGCCATTAGATTTAAGTTAATTAAAAAAAAAAAAAACAGTCCCATCTCTGTTCAGATAGCAAAGTTCCTCAATGAAGGTCACGCTACAAGAAAGGACAGATGCAGCAAATCTGATATTTATATATGTATGAAAAATTGGAACGCTATAAAAAATAATGTGGGCAGGAAGTGTTAAAGGTCGTAAAGATGCTGCTTTTAAGCCATTTAAACACTCAGAGCAAAAGAAAAAAGGTGACTAACACGAACAGCAGGTCAAGATTAAAACCCAAATCTCGAACATCCACCGAACCGATGAAAAGGTCTAAAATCAACCAAGACACACAAGCAAAAATATTCAAGACTACAACATGTCTACGCTTTAAAGGGTTCAATCCTCAAATGATTCATAGCCGGGTAGAAAAAAAAACAAGATCACGGGGGAAATTGATTGATCATTTCAAAATAAAGATTAAATGCTACAAAATGTGAAATCCTACAAAATGATGGATATATAGGCTTTCATCTCAAAGGAATCAAAGCGTCAAGAAATATGATATGAACAATGTGATTTCATTGAAACGAAATGGAAGCGTTGTTTTCTTCGAGCATATGATGATGATGATGATGATAATGATGATGGTGGTAATAAACAGGATAAATGCAGCCACAACCAGTAAACACTGCCTGCCAGTTTAGTGGTTTCACACTGAGATTGTGAGTGTATATCACAAATAGATTTATCGCAAGGCACTGGAGACCAGATTTGGTTCACTGTCCACAGATCAAAATCAGTCCCAGCCTCACAGCGTCTGCAGCATTTCATCCAACCAGAAGAGACCAAACGACACAATCTTGATGCGACACAAAAAATGTGTCTCAAATGTATTTTTCCATCGCCTTTATCCTGCTAATATTGCGTGGTCTAATCCACTCTATCTAGCAGAAGGGGGATTAGACCAGAATATTATTTTGAGCCAATCAATGTCCAGAAAAGGACCAACTCTGCGTGGATATGTGACAACAAAAAGCAGCAAAATGATTCAAGTTAGCAGAAGGGACCCCGCAACCTGTTATCACCATTCAAGACAATCCACTAAAATAATCAGTAGCATCCTACCATTCAGAATATTGGTTTGATATTAAATGTAAAATGAATTAATAACCGCTTTTGTCACCTTGCCCTGATGATGGGAAAATAGCCACCAAAATTAGCCATTCCCTTGGGAAACCATTTACCCTCAGCCAAACATTAATTCTGTTTAAAATAATTGACATAAATAGCGTTTTCAGCTTTACAGTTCATCAGTGCACATAACGCAATGGCTACGTCCACAGTTTTCTGCTGTTCCTCCAGTTTCTTCAAGCTACATTTCTGCTAATGTTTTAGCATCCATCGTCTGATAAAAATCCTGAAGAGATGCTCATCATTTAGATGGAAGATGACAATATTTATATGAAAATAAAAATTACACTAACATGTTGAGGATTTCAAAATCCTGATAAATAGTCTATTGGGAAACTTAGGTAGGAACAAAAAGCTTCGCCACTGGCTTCAATGTAGAGTAGGTCTACGCTAAGTGTTAGCTTAGCACAGTGTGACATACAGTGATAGCCTTTTCGCATGGAGAGAATTCCCGCTCAAAGTAACGTTAGCAAGAAACAAACTGTGATAAATGCTAATAGTAGTAGCATGGTGCTGCACAGGGGTTAATTGTGTTTTCCATCTTCTCATTTAAAGATATATTCATTTTATACACAGTAAAATGTCGGGAATCACATTTTCTTTTCCAGGATTAACGGTTCATATGTAATGTTTCTCCATAATGATTTTAAAAACGACAAGAGCAGTGTTAAACTTTGTGTTAATGTGTGTTCCGACAATGAATTTGATTCAGTGCAACGCTGCATCACATTTGGTTGTTATATCCTTTTTTATCCAGTTTTAAGTGATAATTTAATGTTTATTTAATGGTTTTTAAGTATTTATTTTAACTTCATGTAACGAATGTTAGTCATTAGAAAAACCAAACTGGGAGAAGACGAAGGCAATAAAAGACAACCACCATCCCTCGCTACCATCAAACCTCCTCTTTTGCTAGTATTGAGAGACCACAAGTGGCAGAAAAAAATCCATATTGTGCATTTAATGTGTAACTTTATCAGTATAATCATTTTCGCAGTTTCACAACTAATGTGTTAAAATGAGTAAAATGTCACAAGTCCATACAGAATACATGGATGTACTCTGAAAACAGCAGATTAGTGTGTATTTGCTCCACGTCCATCACAAACCCACCATGTTGGTCCCTCACTGGGATCCAAAGAAAGAGGAGAAGACCGGATGGCATTTGTGTTATGAAGTGAGAAGTGGGTCACTCGCACTATTAAGAAAAATCATCTACAGCGTGACTGAAATATTCTTCAAATCACTACAGATACTATGATTGACTAAAGTGCCTGACAGTCTTTGGTTTACCAACCCCTACGAGATTAAGTATCACAAGCCATGTCAGAAAGCATAAATAGAAGAAAAAAAATCTATTAGGGAGAAAACAAAAAACAAACGTTAAAATCACAAATATAGAAAATAATCAGCATTTCATTTTAGAGGCGATCATCTTCAGTTAGTCAGTCTCACAGTTCATGTCATAATAAACCTCTATACACACACATATATATGTCGACAACTTCATCAAACTTCATCAAACCCTGAGCAGAGAGGTTGCACTTAAGACTTTCTATATTAAGGATCTATTGAGTGACAGAGAAAAAAGCGGTTTTGGATATGGGACGCTTTCGTTCTTCCTTCCGAGCGATCCTCAGATGTGACGGGATTTTAATGGAGGCAGTGACGTGGACTCCGAGCAGCTGAAGTGACGAGGCTCGTCGCCCCATGACTACGAGACATGCGGGAGCTCAACACTGTACATAGGTCCATGGAGCAAAAATCATGCCAGATGAAATGAATTCATTCAATATTGTATTTTTCTCCTTTAAATAAAAATCAGGTTTTGGCTGATCAATATCATGACTAGCATTTAAAATGATACTGCGAGTATAGTGAGAGTTGACATTTTGGACACATGCCTATGTTTAGGTTTGCTTGAAAAATAAAAACTTCGAAAATAAAATCATTTTCATGAGGGAAATATAATAAAGTATAAAGAATCAATGGAATGTCATATTTTCTATATTATTTTTTATGATTTTCTATCAAATTCTAGCAAGTGTTTCTCTAAATCTTGATGGCTTAAGTCACTGCACTTCATTTATACATTTTCTTTTTTTTTTTTAAGTTTTCAGAACATTATAATAGACCTGACAATATGAAAGTCCTGAATGAAATGTGTTTTTTTTTACAATAGGCTACTGCACCTTAAATTTGCATCACGATGATTTCAAAGGCCTTTTCTACCCAAATTAAAACAAGGACGCCTGAACCAAATCGTTTTTACCTAGTCAAATTGTCAAATTTAAATCGCCCCACACCCTTGAATGCCACAAAAGTATTCAGTATCACACCACTCAAACCCTTCACTACACGGCATGAAGAAAAACAAAACCAAAAAAAAAAAACACATCAGTTTGTACACTATATATTCAGAGGAGGGTGAGGTCATGCCGGCTGAAAACTGAGATATGTGTATCTGAAAGGCAGCAGACTAAACTGGAGACATGCACAGTTACAATAGGACAGATCCAACTGGCCCATTTTTTTTTTTTAATCCCAGTGACTGGCTGAGTGGACAACCAGATAATCCCAACAACAGATGGCAGCAGAGAGGACGCCGACCAACTTTCTGCAGTGAGTTAAAAAAATAATAATAATAATGAGGATGGAGCGATATGGACGAAAGGGAGGCTGGGTGGATGGATGGAGAGTGGAAATGAGGAAGCAGGTGGTGAAAGTGACTGTTGACTACTTTTAAGAAATTTAAAATCAATTATTAAAATTCAAAAATATATCTTGCTTCCAGATATGTTGATAGAAGCAGTTAAAGGGAAGAAAAAAAAGTGTTTTTATATATATATATATATATATTTAAAAAAAAAAGGTGGGAGAGTTGAGAGGAGAACAAGAGCCAGGGGATGTTTCCAGTAACAGCGGCCTGGTGAACCATGAACAAAAGAGGCCTCTCCTGGTCTAAAGCCAAACATGACAAACAGGCTCCATCATTCAGCCGCTCGTCTCCCCTTACTCCCTCATCCTCCTCCTGCCATCGCTCATCTGTCCACAAACAACACCGCGCATCACCTTTTCCATCGCACGCAGCGTCCAACCGCAGCAGCCACCAACGAGAACCACCAACGAAAAAATAAAATAAAAACCCCAACACAGAATCCACAATGCAACATGGCAAATGATCAGCTTTCGGGCCACTTGCTATGATATTAACAAGGGGGGGGGGCCTCGGGGGGGATTTAATGTTTGATTTTAAATGATATGTCAGAATCCAACATTCATAACAATGTCAATTCTCAGGACATGCTGCCCCTCGTATGATATTCCTTAATTGCTTCAAGCAAAACTATTTAAATCATAAACACAATTTCCACACATTTCTCCACTTGTGCTAAAGTAATGTTATGTTTTAGCATTCCCATTAAACTGGCTGTTGTTAAGCAACAGCCTTTTTCTTTTTTACATTGGGTCTTTTAAATGGAAAATGGAAGAAATCGGCAAAGAATCAAGTGGAAAAAAAAAACCTGTTTAACAAGGTGCTGTTTTTGGGCCATTACAATAAATGATTCTGCAGGGAACTGAATCACATCACACAACTAAAGATTTTCACCCTGGCTCAGTCCCATCAAAGTCACTATCCAGAGAGCAAAACTATTTCAGTTTTGTCAGCAGAAAGTGTAAAGATGTAAATATACACGTTTCCTATTTCAGCTGGGTAGAAATCTGCAAACACAAGCAAAAAAAATAAAATAATCCAATCTGAAGCATTTGTGGTGTGGAGTCACAACAGATATAAATGTAGGGGGCCCCTAACCTTAATAAACATAATCTGCTAAAGGGGTGTGGATTGGTTCGATATGGCTTGAAATTGGCTGGAGGTTTAAAAAATAAAATAAATAAAAAGAAAAATCATAATCAGTTGGTTCGATATAAAAAAGCATGGATGACCAAGAATATTATCCAGGGAGTTAAATCCAGGATCTGTATTGTTTTTAAATATAATAATTCTGCAGGGTTTGTTTCACATTTATTATTTGATATGAATAAATATATGATCACGAAGATCTACAGTGAATGCATTTAAGATAAATGGATTTATGCAACCGTGAATCCAACAATATAACTACTTTGCATGATTAAAAAATGATCACCTCTTGGTCTGGTTATGCTTATATAGATATAGGATAAAGTTATAAAAGTAGTTCTTTTTTTAGGGGGGGTGGGGGGGGGTGAAATTTAAACATGATTGCAAATGTCTCAAAACAGTAAAGTATCTATAGCCCTGTGTGTTTTTAGGGGGGGTGGGGGGGGGGTGAAATTTAAACATGATTGCAAATGTCTCAAAACAGTAAAGTATCTATAGCCCTGTGTGAAGTGCTCAATGAAACACCTGGCACACAAGTGCATATAAATCACTGCACCCCACTTAATTACAGAATGTCCTCTTCTATGCGACTTATGTTTCAGTTTCTAGGAATAATCCACACCTGATGCACTACATTTTTTTTTTATGAATAATTGCTCATGAATCTCCATCCTTTCTTTTAGTTTGTCCCGGTGAGCCACTGTTCACCTTATTGCTCTAGCCTTGGCCCCTGAGTTTGTCCCACATTAGGCATCTCGTCACCTCCTCTGTGGCCTCACAGGCAGATCTGACCCACGTTTCACACCAGATTCAAAACTAATCTCACAATGTTGACATTTGACCAGAAGCGGCCATTAAAACCGCTACGGCACAGGCTGCCAGCATGCCAGCGGGTCTATGGCAAACTCAAAAAGGCTAAAAACCCCTCACATACACACTCACCATAGAGACCAACACATCAGAGATTCATAATCTGATTATGAGGCTTTTTCTTTTCTTTTTTTTTAGGTCTCGTATGTGTTTTATGCCAAGCAATTCTTGAAAAATGACTCTATAGGATATATGAATTCCCTCTTAGCTTAGACTCAGGTTAGTGCCACTGTACTCTTTTCGATACCGGGGGGGGGGTAGGAATAAACGGAATCCCTGAAAAACATTAAACCTTGAGTGGCCATGAACGCAGCATCAATTTTATGGGGGGGGGGGGGGTACACTTTGCATACAGAGCAACGGTGGCTCCCTGTGGAAAGGGATGGAAACGGGGGGACCATAAATCTGTTTTGGACGTTGTAGTGAGGATTGTGGGATTTGTTGCTGAAAATGCTACAGGGGGGGGAACATTTAAAATGCAGTATGGGAAACGGCGATAAATAAATGATCAGGGCTGACAGCTTAAAATCACATCACATTCACAGCTATTATGAAATGTAGCTTTTTAGTTTTTTGAAAAATCAAAATGAGGTGAGGTATGCATTATCGTACTTGTTTCCTGCTAATACTGCCTTCGTGTGCACCCACCACTATTCTTAATCCTTCGTGGTCAGTACGATATGCCAACGGGAGAGGAAAGAAAATAAATAGCCAGTTCAACGCACGCACGCCGTAACAGACCTTCCAAATCAGCACAGGCTGTAAACACAGTACGAGTAAGAGATAGTGGAAGAGCCTCTTCAGTTTTTTGTTTTGGTGCTTTTTTTTTTTTTTTTCTCCACTCCAGGTTTTTTTTTTCTTTTTACTCTCCACGAAAGCAAACATGACCTTTCTTCAGTGTTGAGAATGAGAACAGTCGCAGGTTAGCACTACAACAAGATCCAGGCGAGAGCCAAGTCCAAACAACAACAAAAAAACAAACAAAAAATAGACACCCAAAATCATCAAAACTTCAGTAGTGGAATTAGATCATTGGAGAAGGTCCACGTAGTAGGCAGCAGATTTGTAACAGAGAAAAAAATAATAATTAAAATTAAAGTGTGCGGTAAAATGCCTCCCAGGAATTGTGGGTCAACAGCAGGCAGTCCTGGTATACTACAGTACGATGGAGGAAAGGGGGCGAAGGAGGGAGGAGGGTGTAGGTTCGAAAAATGTAAAGTCAAAACTAGTGCCTTTTGCAGACGTAGTTGCGTTAGTAGCCGAGTGTGCGGTTTTGAGCAAGCAAATGGTGAGAAGTGGACATCAATCGTCCTTGGTATTGTCAGTGACGGCGGCGGCGGGCGGCGCCGGGGACGGATCGGGCCTGCGGCTGCGCTTGTACAAGCGGAGGCCCTTCCGGCAGAGCAGCACGAACCAGTAGACCTGAGGCGCCATGATGCACGCGTTGCCCAGGTTGGTGGACAGCGGCAGGTGGAAGGGCACGGCGTAGAGCGGGACGCCGTAGTGGCGGCCGTACATCCAGTACATGTAGGGGAAGAGAGCGATGCGGCACATAAAGAAGGTGAACAGCACCATGCCGCCGTTGGCCTTGTGCAGCCGGCAGTCCTGGAGGCCGAGCTGGTGGAGGGGAGAGAAACGAGATAAGAGGGGGAGGGGCATGGTGGATGAGGAGACCTTTATTCAATTTTTTTTGAAGCCATTTCCTGTATATCCTAGTTTTAATTGTTAATATAAATTAATATATAGAAGCGTTGGGGTTGGGGGGGGTGGGGGTCAACATTGATGTTGAGAGCTGCAGTCTTTTCGAGCGGCTCCAGTCCAAAAGAGGGCAGTATATTTTTTTTTCGTAAGAGTGGAGCTGCTTTGATTTGCCATTTTATTTTTCTGCGCAGACAGCAGATGTCAGTGAAGACCGGAAATCCCACGCTCCGCCGATTTCACCGAAGGCCCTCCTATTCTTGGATTCCTGCTTTACACCGCCTCAGACTGTACCGCGCATATGCGCCGGTCTAATTATAAGATGCAATGCCCAGTGTCCACAGTCGGTGGCATAGAGAAAGCCGGTGAATGGTGCATCTGGGCTGAATTTTCGGCGTGTTTTCTCCAAGGTGACCCATGCACCTTAAATATTGATTACACAGCGGCACGCTACTCCCCAAATGAACTGGATATAGGTTTTTGATGGCGCTGCTCATCACCTGAGCCGATACGCCAAAACAAAGTGGAAGAATGTGGTTTCTGTGCCCCAGGGAAAGGGTCAGCTCAGTTCAGATTCGTTATTATACACATATAATAGTTTCCGTGTGAAAATAATGCAGGCCAATAGACGTTGGATGAAGTGTTGAAGGAGCCCAGGGGCTGACACGAAGGATTTTGGTGCCTCCGTTATCACCGGGAGACTAAACTGACTCTTCACTTACCTCCTGCCTTGGTTACTGTTGCTACACGTGTCAACGTTTCCGTTCTCACATGGGACACACCGCTTACAGATATTTACCACAATATACCAAAATCCTTCATCATCTGTCCCTAAAAACGTCGGATTTATAGCAGGTTCTATTTTTTGTATCCTACTCTGTGACTGAAATGAAATCGTCTGACATTCGATAATCAAGTTACGCTTGCCTCTGCGATGAGGATCCTGAATTTCATTTTATTTATTTTTGGAATTTTCATAATAATGAGGCATTCAAGACGCGACACATGGAGTATGTATGTTTTTTTTCCCCCCTCCCCCGTCTCACCTGAATCAGTATCTTCCCCAGGGAGACGAAGGGAGTGCTGAGCTCGGTTAGGAACAGGCAGCCGATGAAGAAATCCCCCTGGTCCTTTCTGAAAAACTGTGGAGGAGACACAAACAGAGCACACACACACACACACACACAAGCGGTGAGTAAACAAACACAAGCGTGGAAACAAACACAGCTGACATCGACAGGTCCTGTGAAAAGATTGACCTCGACCTGACGCCACACCGTGACACGACGCGGAGCTGCATCTGGTTCATTCCGATTAAGCCTCTTTAGTATTGTATTTTCAATAAATGAGTGCTTAGGATGGATCACGCAGGACACTGACACATAGTCAGCCATTTTTTTTCTTTTTTTTCAAGCTGTAGTTACACGCTGCCGTTTGTCATTTTTATTGAAAATATCTTGAGTGCTGCTGCTGCAAAAAAAAAACAGTAGGTTTGCGTGACGGACACATTGGTTGACCTGACGTGGTGGTGCTACAATTCCTGAGGATTATTTAACCCTGAATTTTAAGGTCACAAACAACTCAGTTTGGGCTTTTGAATCGAGGGCTAAAAGTCATGTTGTGACTATGAGGCGCACAAATGCAGACTTGGGTTGGCGTTGCTTGATCAACAACATTCTTTGTTTAACTTTAAAAATAGTAGTCGATAACAACGAGTCGCGTAAGTACAAATATGCACTGTAGGCCATACAAAAAAAAAAGACAACCAGGAAAACTGAAAAAAAAAATATATATATATATAAAAATATCTATCTGCCACCACTTCAAGAAGGGATTAAAAGGCCTGGGAGAGGTGGGCCCATGTCCTCCTACATTAGTAATGAACACCAAAGCTTTTCAAATATTGACCAGTGGCCTCCGGTGCTCTGTGTGTGTGTGTGTGTGTGTGTGTGTGTGTGTGTGTGTGTGTGTGCGTGTGTGTGTGCGTGTGTGCGTGCGTGTGTGCGCGTGCGCGTGCGCGCGTGCGTTAGCAAGGCCAAAGTAGAATAGGTGGAGATGGATAAAGTGAGACTCCAGACAAAAGACGGAGAGCAGTGTCCGGTAGTCTGGCTCGGCGCGTGTGCCCGCCATTGAATAAAATATGAGCGGCCCCAGACGAGGCCTCGCCACCTGCCCATCAAACCACGGCTGAGACCACAGAGGGGAACGCTACAACACCGCACCTAACAAACTACCTGGAGACCTCACGTACCACCCCCATCCACACCCGACAATAGCTTTATAATGCTATTATACTACAGTACAAGTACAAGTTGTAACATTAAAACAATTATTAACCCGTTATATTGCCAATATTTTTGAAGCCGCACTTTGTACCATTATTAAAACAGGAAGCAGATAGTAAACTAATGACAATGGTCCTGGCCTGTATTCCCAGTTTAAATGTGACACCTCAGGTCTTTTGGTGTTTTTTTTTACTTATAGTAGACACATTGAACTTAAGAATACGTTGAGCAAAAAAAAAAAAAAAAAGATTTATTTAGGATGTGTTGCTAGGCGATGATCTCCTGTGTTGTGTGGCTGCTAACAATAGGATCCAACCACTGCACCCCCCCCCCCCACTTGCGACCATAAATCAGGGGTTGGTACAGAGCTGGTTTAGCAATAGATTCACCTTTAGCCGAGCGGCAACCTCTTTGTGCCGATACAACAGGCCCCTTTTATTTTACAGGTGACATTTTTGGACTTTTGGACACACCGTCGTTGGTGGCATAATGGTTCACATCCCAGAGAGCCAGGTCCGGTGACTAAGCACCAAACAATACCTGGCAGACCTTATTAGAATTTGGATATAAATAAATTTTTACCAATCTGCTTTCACACCCAAATACCTAGTGTGTATAACGCCAAGCACATTTTTCCTTTTTTTTTACCTCCACTGTTCACGGTAAACCAACTGGTGTAATACCCAGGCAGGACATAAAAGTGATGAGTGAGGGAACAGGAGGAGTCACGGAGGGAGGGAGGGAGGGAGGGGTGGCGGAGGTCGGGAGAGAAGAGAGGATGACCGCAGCTTTGGCTGAATAATGTAGAGTAATGTGATCTCATATTGCAACCGACTGCCACTGCAAACAAAAGGCTGGGTTACCACTGCACCTGGCCCGCTAACCTGGGACACCACACGCAAACACAAAGAGAGGGGGTGCATTACATGGATGGGGTTGAGTCTGGAGTTAACTCTTAAAATAATAATTGTAGTAGTAAGAAAAACTGTAATAATAATAATAATAATAATAATAATAATAATAATAATAATAATAATAATAATAATAATAATAATAATAATAATAATAATAAAACATATAATAATAATAAAACATATTATAATAATAAGATATATACTGAAGGTGCAGAGTATAAACTAATGTTGTCTTGCTTAGTAGGTTAAGGGCCTGCATCTAGTCCATATACAAAACGTACAATACAAGGACGTAGTAGAAAATCATTAATAATAATAATAATGTGTAATTATAAATTTTTCCAAGAAAATAATCAATTTATTCCTTTGAACCCACTGATCTCTGGCAGTAAATCTTTCTCCTATGGACCCGACAATCACTCATTTTATTGCTTAACCAATCACTGCGCAGTTAAGAGTTCTTTAAGGTTCTTCCCACAAAGTAATCAAAGTAGGGGGTGAGAGTACATACGACGTGATTTCTGTTCAGTGCGTGATTATAATTCAACATTCGAGTTGGGTCAGATTTTTTTTTACATACAAACACATTTGTTTGTATGTCACTTCCAAATACTGCACTGCATAAGCTACCATCAGCTACACACCGCACAATGTGGTCAAGATACAACAATCCGGAGTAATTGGATACACGATACTGATGATTGACACTTTTGAGCACCAGTTGAATTTACATGCTAATGCACTTTGGATTTGGTATATCTGACATGACTGCAAACCACTTTCCAGAGCTCAAGATTATATTAAAGGAGATGCATTACACTCCAGGCAGCCACCAGGTCTCTGGGTTGAAAACTGACTTGCGGAGTCTTGGAAAAAATGACCTGCTCCATGACAGTGAGCATCGCGTCTTATTTTTCTGTTGCCACTTAACCATTAGGAAGTAATCATTAGGAGATAATGCAGTTTAAAGCCATGATTGATTTAAGGCAATGGACTGCATTACAGCACACGCACACTATTAACGCATTACTGGCAGTGGTGGGTATCAAGAGAACATACGACAAGTGACTTGCAACTCTCTTTTGGTTTAAAAAAATAAAATAAAAAATACAAATGGCTGCATGAAAGAAATCATCTTTTTCTTTTAAGAAATGGTTATTTAAAATGTACAGCTCAGCCGTGTACATCTACATTTGATAGGACTCATTTTCATTTGGTCTGTGAATAAATGGCCAATGACATTTTCCCCATTTTCACATTTGAATTCCTTGTTTGCAGCAACCAACTATGAAAAATTAAATAAAATAAAAACATTTTGGTGGTTTACAGTCACAGAAAACAACAAAAAATCACAAACTATTGTAATGTCTCCAATAACCTTTTTTTTCCCCCAAAATTAAAGTTGTGTACATGACGTTGATGGTTTTGACTCACCAGTGTCACAGGCAGCAGAATGGTGAGCAGCGCAATGTGGTGCAGCACCAGCAGGAACTCTCTGCGGATGAAGGAGTTGACGGTCGTCAGGGAATGCTGCTTGTAGTCCTGGTGCCCTTTGACGCGAAAGCGATGGTAGTGACTGAGGTACATGGCGAAGATGTCGTACGTCATGTAGGGCACGCCGAACCATATGACAAAGTAGGTCGCCAGCCAGTGTCTGAAGAAGAAACAACGGGATTATACATATTAATACTACTACATGGATATATATGGGTAAAACGTGCGTAAAACGAATCATTTGAAATCTTGAACAAAATGATTGACTCTCTCCAAAAAACATCATATTTATGTTAAAAAAAAACGATAAAATAATATTCCGCAAGCCAAAGTCAATGAAGTGTCAATATGACACAATTTTAGTTTTCAAATTCAAGATATTCCTATTTGTTGAGCTAAAGGGGACTGTAGGTCATTAATTATGTGTTCTAATTATGCATCTACACAAATAAGGCCTCGGTGAAAGGATGTTGCCACAGAGAACCTAATGTCCTGCACACGCAGACCCCTCGTTTCATGTACGCCTCTCCTTCCGTTTTTCACACGAACGTGGCGTGTACGTACGTATAGTGTATAATAAACAGCCTGGATGGCTGTGGCGCGGAAATGAGCTGCGATTACAGTGATGGTTAATTATGTGGACAGAATGGAGCAAAGCTGCGGGGCAGAGCTGAGCCACTGACCTTTGACCTTCGACTGGGTTCTTAGGGGCAGGCGGATTTGAGATTAAGAGCAGTAAGGCACAACAAACAGCTCGGGGTTGGAAGAAAGTCTAACGTGACTCACTTCTGTGGCGCGTACACTCTCTCAGTTACGGGCAATGGGAAAATTCCTTCCTTACTTCCCGTCATATCCATACACATCAGATTATACACTTCCTGCGAGCTGTGCCTTTCCGACTGAGCTGACTAACGTAGCCGCTGCTCTCTGTATCTCTGGCGTAGTTGTTGTTGTTGTTGTTGTTGTTGTTGTTGTCGGGGGTTTTGGCCGTGGCATCCATTGGTTACAAGGACACTGTATTCGTGCAAGTTGTTTTTTTTTCTCAACTGGATGCACACGTGAGATGCAAAACACGGGTTAGATGATCATATATGTTTTAAATAGGGGTTTGATTATCGGAAGCATTTTACTTGGAGGTAAAACCAACAACTCTTGTGTAGTTGAAAAAATATATATCAGTATTAACATGCAAGTCTGCTGTGAAAAAGGATACACACGTACAGCATGGACACACACTTTAACAAAGATTGCATAAGACGAACGAGTGTGAAAAGAACAACTGGGTCAAAGATGAACCACGGAGTCTGTGTAAACTGTTTATTTATGCCCCATTGCTGTGATGTTTCTGCATTCCTAGATGTCAGTAATTATACAGCAAAAAATAAATAATAAAATAGGCAGTTTCTTTAAGAGCTTAAACAACGGCTGTGCAACATTTCGAGCAATGTTTCCTCTGTATTTAACGTTTTATTTCTCCACTGCAACACTTTCTGAATAAAAAAAAAAAAAGGGTTCCTGCAAGCGATGCACCAAGAACTAAATGAATTGACAGTTTGTGATGAGGAGTATTAGAGCCTCACTCTGCAGCATGTGTGTGTGTGTGTGTGTGTGATAAGCTGCCGGCCCATGTGCACGTCACAGGACGGTAGAACTGAGCAGCATTGTGGGGGATTTAAGCCCTGTGGGTGCACGGGAAGGGGGGAACGGGGGGGGGGGGGATTAACGGCCTGAAACTGGGCCTGCTCGCTGACTCAGTGGGATTAACGCGCTACCATTAGCTTAGCATCACGCACTTTACACAGGGAGAGGCTAATGCTATGCTAAGACTAACTCCTAGGCAGATTGGTGGAAATAAGATTGCTTTGCATCCATTGCTTAAAGTACCGTGAGCAATGTGTTGTCTAGTTGGACAGGAGAAAAAAAATGGGAGGAGTCAGAGGTGTTTCGCGAGCGCAACGCGAATCTGACCTGTCGTGAATGACGTCGCCGCTGCATGAAGACACGACGATGACTCCGGCTGTTGTTGCCATGATGGCGTGGATGGACGACACCAGTCTGAGGAGGAGACAGACGCAAACACAAAGACATTCGTGAACAAACGGTGGACACACTTTGTGGAGAGTGCAAAAAAATACAAAATTCAAGAAATTTTAAAGAACACTGCGGTGGTTTCTATTCGTGCGAGCACTATGGCCATCTCTGGCTTTATTATATGGGTGTTTCTTTATTATATTTAATCACCATTGTTTTTTTAATTATAAGTATATAGATCCAGTAGGCCTTCTTGACACAAATATGAACTAAGGAAAACCGAGAAGTGGGTCATTAGAAAAAATATTGGAGATTTTCTTCATTCCCACATGAACCGAAATTTACACTTTAGGATAGACCTCTTAAACCCAAAGAAAATCGAAGAAATATTTATCATTAATAATAATAATCATTAAAATGTATGAACCATTATTGAAAAATAAATAAAAATAATGACAGAGTATACTCGATTTGATTGGTACCACCAGATTAAGGGAGGTGAAGTTTTTTTAATTGTTCCCGCACCCGGACCTACAACTTCCGCGTGCCATCGTGGGATTAGCGGTTTGCTCGGCCTCGACTTTCCTCGTCTATAAACAGACCTTGTGACATAGGAGACGTCGGCAGGTCTCTATTTGAAGTGTCGCCGCGTGAGGTGGCGCGAGGCATAGCGAGGCATAGCGTACATTATTCACGCGCCTATCTTAAGAGTATACTCGGGAACTCGTGAAATGTGGTCAACGGCGCTACTATGCTGGGGGGGGGGGGGGACCCTTCCTGAGCATGATGTTCACCGGCCGTATTAAAACTTGATGAATGTTCCTCTATTTGAAGTGTCGCCGCGTGAGGTGGCGCGAGGCATAGCGTACATTATTCACGCGCCTATCTTAAGAGTATACTCGGGAACTCGTGAAATGTGGTCAACTGCGCTACTATGCTGGGGGGGGGGGGGAACCCTTCCTGAGCATGATGTTCACCGGCCGTATTAAAACTTGATGAATGTTCCCCATTCTGTCGGAGAGAGACAGATCCCCCCCCATGGCCTTTTTGTCCTTCATAAACAGGATGTTGAATTATGTCACCAATTTGTTCAAACTATGAATGGCTGCTTTTGCCTCGGACGAGCTCTCTGCCTGGCCTCCTTCCAACTTGGCAGCCCCGGACAGTAAGCTGCTTTGAAAAACATGTAATATATTCCCCCAGCACGCGGCCCTTTAACACAGCACAGCGTTTCGGTAAGAGTTAAAACCAAATGTTTCACCGTTTCAGAATTACATCACCAACTCCAAAGATTTTTTTTTGGGGTGTGAAAGTGTGTCTGCTGGGACAATTGCTCAGCCATTTGTCATTTATGGATGGTAGGTATCTTTTAATGATCTGGCCTGGTAAAGGATTAACACTGTATAATAATAATAATAATAATAATAATAATAATAATAATAGCACAGATTTGGGCTAGGGATTTGAATTCATTTTCCAAACTACTCTGTATTTACTTTATCCTCTAATATTGCTTGCCGGGGGGAACTATTACCATATTACACAAAGTACACATAGTACTATATTATTATTGTGTAACCTAGTATTGAGGGAATCGAAGAGTTGAAAAATTTAAATAAATAGAGAAAATCATGCCAACCAATTTCTGCCTTCAAAAGGGTCGCAATTTGGCTTGTGTTATCTACCGTGAAATTATTCTTTAGGCCCTTGACCAACACTACTTCACAAATCCAATGGCTGATTATCCAAGTATAATATAATAAAAAAAAATGTGATTTGGACCCAGTCAGGATTAGATCCTGGGTAAAGCCTCATTTACGGGACACAGATGTGAAGCTTTGGTTTTTAAGTCCCCCATTGTGAAAAGTGACCAATTTAACAAGCTGAAATAAAGCCTTTATTATGTATTTCTCTGTTCGGCAGGTTATCATTTGTGGGGAGGTCATATTCACTGCAATGTCCAATGGGAATGCGACCGCGACACCAGCACGGCAAAGGCAAACCAAGACCACATGACCAAAAACACACAGGCCTGAGCTGGAAAATGCCAACTGGCCTCGCTCGGTCTCTTTCTCCTTTAAAAAAAAACACACACACTACACCCCCCCCCCCCCCCCCCCCC
>JAFBJU010000589.1:106758-141002 GCA_016785305.1 Colistium nudipinnis
CCCCCCCCCCCCCCCCCCACGCCTGACTCCTAGTTACGGCGGTATGGTGCCATACTCTGTCACAAGACCCAGATTTTTTTCACTGCCCATTCATTGCGTGTCCGCCAATAACCCGCCTCCCTGCCTCTCTGCTAATGAAAGGTTCAGGTTGACGGGGTGAGGTGCGTGCAGAGGAGAGAGAGGGGGGGGGGGATGCTTTGCTCCCTTGTTCGGCAATGTTGTCTTTTCATTCCTGCTGTGTCAGGGCAGCCAACGATCTGCGTTTCCCTTTCACTACGACCGAGTCTTTCCTAAATGAGTGTTCCATTAGGCACAGTCACACACAGTGTCTGACAGTCAGGATTTGTGTGTCTTTTTTTCTTTTTTTTTTTGCTCCTCCAGCAAATAGGCTACGTAATCTGTAGTTCCACTGGTGCTGCAGCAGAGAGAGAGAGAGGGGGGGGGGGAGTGACAGCAGAGGCAAAAAAAGAAAAAAAGAAAGGCAAGCGGGGTAAAGTGCATCTGATGGCAAGAAGGATCTGTCTCACTATCACGACCCTGCAGATAAAGGCTTTGCTCCTTTATCAGTCTGACAGTTAATAGTTAAATGTTTAAATGGCTCCAGATGACCTAATCGTTATCTTTCTAAAAAAAAATTGCGTATAAATAGATAAAGCAAGCAATGCGGGCTTTGGGAAACTTTGAGATTGCATTTTCATCATCCTCTGTTTTTTTATAATTGAATTAACCAACCAATCAATAGGTGGAGCACTAAAGGTGGGTAAGCTATTGTCAGTGAGAAGTCTTCATATGTGAAACCACCTATAATATGGGAATATATCCATCTCAGCTGATGAGAAATCATCTTTTTATGTTGGTCTTAGTTAATATGTAGATTGTTTTCCTCCACCTTCTCCTTTAATCCCATTATCTTATTTTGTCTGGTCAAATCAAGTTTCCAAAGATATGGCATTAGCTCAAACGCCTGATTCAATCATGAAAACTGTCCGTGGTTATTGAATGACGTGGCGTCAGTGAAATAACCAATCAATTTCTGCAGCTCTAATTAAATCTATTAAAACGCCCCTCCTGCCCACTGTCCTCAAATATACATAAACATGGTGGTGTAACTTCATTGCCCATAGATAAATCATAACTTTAAAAGGAGTGTTAAATCTAGTTTGACCAGTTTTTTTATAATACAAGTTTATATCAATTTAAGATCAGTGTCGGAGTAAAGTTTAAACTAGGGCACTGCTGCCATATGAAACTTAAGGCACACAGTAGCTGTGACCATGAGCTTCTTAAACCAAAAGAGCACTGGTGATACTGAGCATTACAATCCCCCCTTTGAAGTCAAGTGTTCTTTCAAGTAGGCCACGAGTGCACGTGAAACCGTAGTATATCCTTACAGTTAACGCTATATCACCAGTTGTAATAAAGATCCCAAATATTACAGGTTGATAATGCAGCCTGCCATCTCGCTTCATGATTTGGAGGCTGATAAAGTACAATTTAGGGGAAGGTCACTAAATTACAGCTCTGAAACCATTAATAAATGAATCCACAGATAATTATGGGGGGCAAATGCCCAAATTGTACACAGCTGCTTCATAAATGTATGGAGGGAAAAGGAAAAGCATCAGTGTGTCTTTTGTTAGCCATGTCACATCTAGTATACTGTGTGTGTGTGTGTGTGTGTGTGTGTGTGTGTGTGTGTATATATATGCATGTTATATAATATATAGTTTAACATGCATTGTCTGGGTCACTACTCTCATTTAACTCAAGGCACAACTGTATCATGATCATTACAATCCGCCAAACTGTTTTTTTTTTACTTATTTAGATAATACAATATTCATAGGGCCACAAATACACGCTCTTTACACAATGGCATATTTGTGTGCAGCACCAGGAATCCAATTTTAATATATCTGTGTGAACTGATTACGTTTTTTTTTTTTGCAGATTAAACAATTAGGAAAAGTCATCATTTATTTAGAGATGAATGTTTCACACAGATCTAATGGGTTTGTGTTGGTGGATTCAGCGGATATCAGAGTTGGGTTTGGTGGTGGAGAAGGAGCAGCATGACACCCTGACCCCCCCGAGGCCTTTTCCATTTGATGAGCATTAGTAAATTAGTGGGAGCATTTGCTCAGGAGTGTTTTCCAGGGCATAGCTAACTCAGCAGTGGGCTCCCACCCGAGCTCCGAGGAGGATTAGCAGGAGTGACAGCGTAGAAATGAGCAATGAACTGAGCTGTGCACATGTGAGCAAGTCACACTGACGCACAAAAAAAAACGACACACACACACACACACACACAAACACACACACAAATCAATTATTACTAGTTTGCACCTCAACACCCCTGAGATGTTAAAGTTGCCAAAGCAGCTACATTATATGAATTGAGTTTGAATTTGCTCTTTTATATTTCATAGATTTTCCTCATTGTTTCACATTAAAATAAGACTCAAACCCAAGTTTGTTGTACAAATGCAAAAAAAAGGTCACTTCCCATATTAAGATAGCCGAGATGGATAAGGTTACAATGATGTCAGAAATGAAAACAAGCGTGAACATATGATGATATAAGAATAAAAATAAACGACAGAAATAAAAAGAATACTTATTAAAATGATTGTTCCATATTTACCAGGACTCACTGTACACTGATGCTAACTGCAGGGTTCATTTTAGCTGCCTGTGGTTCTCACTGCTGCATTCCTACATGCTCAATGGCAATAATCCTTGTAAAAGATTATTGAAGGATTACCACACAAAAGCAACAGTAATCAATCGGCTACACAACACAAAAACATGACAAACTCCAAGGTAATGTGTGGTTAAATGTAAATCAATGAATATATATAACCGTTGTTGTGCATTTAACGCCATAACACAGAACACTAACAAGCTAACGGTCTGCTAGCTTAATGCTCCCATGCTATGTTGCAGCTCAGCATCTTTTTTTTCCATTTTTTTTTTTTTTTAAATATGCTGTTGAATAATTGTGGATTTAAAGTGGCGGATTAAGGCGGCCGTACCTCTCGCTGACCAGCACCACGTCGGCATCGTTCCAGTGGGTGAAGATCCAGGGCAGGAGCCTCCTGAAGGCGAGGAACACACCGGGGAAAACTACGGCGCCACACGCTAAAACTTGCAACATCCTGCCGGTGCTTCGCCTCCAAAGCTGCCCGGAGATGAGTGGCCCTCCTCCCGCCGAGCGTCCGCCGCTCACACGCCGCTCTGGGTCATTCTCCTGCGGCCGGGGCTCGGTGCTTCTCACCGGGAACACTCCACCATCTACCAGCTTACACGGTCACACACAATAACACGTATATATGTGTCTATACACACACGGACACACACGCTCTGTAAGCTCAGTAGCAACAGTAGCAGCAGCAGAAACAGCAGCGGCACGGTTGACCTAACGGAAACGGAATGCAAACGGCTTCCTGTGATGACTGTCAGAATAAAGGGGCAGGAAATGCCGACACTGTTGGTGGCGATGCTTTTATTGTGAAGGGCAGACTGTTCAAAAATCGTTCATTGTGTAAGTTCTACTGTTTTAAAAACGAACTGATTGTGTTTGTCATGTAAATGAATGTATTTTCTTCTTCTTAGCCCACCTCAATCGCAGGAAAATGTAGTTTAGATATTGAAGCATAAAACAAAATAATCTAATGTTTTATTTTGTAAAAACCAAGGAGTCCTTTAACACTTAGTAAGTTTCTGGGTACACCCATTGTCATATAAAAACATGATCTACGTGGAACAGTAGAATCCATATAACTGAGCATGCAGTCCTCAAAGTAAACTCGTCCAAGCTAAACGGAGACTTTGGCCATCAGATCTTGCTATCAGCTGCCAAGTAAACACTATCTTCAAAATCGATTGCGCTGATTTCACTGTGCTTGTTGTGTAGCCTTACATGGCAACACCGACACTGTATCCTTCTCTCAACATTGGATGGAAAATATTTGTAATCAGTATATACTATTTAGAATTAGAAGGGGAAAGTTGTCCTCTGCATTCAACCCATCTGTGGCGCATGCAAGGCCACAGAGCAGTAAGTGAGTAACTCCATTAGTGGTGGAGTCTCTTTTTGTTTGTGGGGGGGGGGTTCATCCATCCTTCCAGGGGGAGACCGCCTCGACTGGGCCTCAAACCGGCAACCTTCTGGTCAGTTGCACGTCTCCCTGCTACTAGGCCACCTCTCCCCTATTTAACTAGACTATTATTATTATTATTTTTTTTTTTACAAATGAGCATCAGATCAATCAACACAGAGAAAATCAGTTTTTCTTTTTCCACGTTTCTGTTTCATTATTCCGGTATCATAATTCTCTAAGACTCACTGCTGTAAAGTCCAAGCAAAGGTGCATCTCCAAGAGTTGAACTCTACAACTCGGATGAAGTTTGTCATCTGCCAATGAGAAGCCGTTATTAAGTTGGCCGGTGCCTGACTCCACAGGCTCATGCAATTGGAAAATTCACGACTGGAAATATTTACTGTTTCCTTATTACCACCAATAAAGCATAGTTTCTTTTTCTTTGCAAAGATAATGACAATCAATGACTTCAAAAGAATCTGACAACCTCATCAAAAAAAACAAAAAACACATTTAAGTATCTGAAGGGTTTTTTTCTCTGGCTTTCCTCAAAGAATGAATACAATTAGACATACGATAGTCATTTGAACTCAGTTTGACAAAGATTTAAACGTTTCTATTCTCTCAGTGACCAGCTGTGAATCACAATTTCATTTGGCTGTGGCGTGCGAATTGTGACTCGTGTTGTCAAATTGATGATGTCTTCTTCATTTGCCTTTGATTTGTCTGTTTGCATCTGTTTTACTTGCAGTGTATTGAGTTCTCAGGGTCGCCGTAGACGTCTGGAAAATCTGGAGATCGAACAAAATAATATTTCAAAAGTAAAACAGCATGGACCTACGTGACCCAGTGTAAGTTTCACTTCATGATAACAGACCTTCCCTACTTTCATTGGATTTGAAGGTGTGGTGGGTTTTGACCTCGCCTCAAAACAGCATCCACCGAGTCGTCAACCGTTCAGACCGTCGTCAATACATACCACATTCTTCTGTACCATCATCCACCATAAACGTTATCAGTTATTATATAAATCATAAATTAAATAAACAAACCTTGTCCCGTTGCTATGGAGACAAACTACTGTCCTTCGAATGTGTTAAATATTAGTGGAGGGCCTTCTTAAAAATGTGACTTATTTAGAGAAGCAAGGTACATTCACACACACAATGCTGTCCAAAATATTATAAGCTATTATATTTGGGAAGGTTTTTGACTATTTATTGTGTGGGACCATCGACTCCATGGAGTTTTAAAACATTTGACACACACAGGGTCCATGTAAACGACTGGGAACTGTGCTATGATGATAGTCCACCGGACATCGCACCAAAATTGAGGAAAACTCAGACAGCAAACCCTTATTTACCATTTTGATCTAACCAACCAATTTTTAAGCTGCTGATACAAGAAAGGGACATTTTGCACACACCCTGTAAGTTTGTTTTTTTTCACCCAAAAGCCTGTATGTGTATGATGAATCTTTATTCTCTCCAATTAATGTACATTGGACGGATTTGGCCGCTGCCCCTGTTGGTGGAGGGGTTTCCTGATCTCTTCCTGAGTTAAAGGGAAAACAAAAAAAAAAACTTTGTTAAAAGTGGAGCAAAGCACAGTAAGGACGGTGAGCAGAATAGATGGCTTTGATGGTTTTTTGATTTCCTGTTACCTTTAAGTTTAAGAAGAGGAGAATTTGACCCTTTGACAATAGATGCCTCTCTTCCTGACTGACCTGTGGTAATATATGACGATACACACGCGCACACGCACACTCAAACATTGACAAATCGAGGGAGGGCAAGAACATGGGCTATAAAAGCAGGAGTATATCCCTGATGTGAGGAGGAAGAGAGCCAGTCATCTTCATCTGTCACCTGACAGCCGCTCAGGTGAGTAACAGCTTACATTTCTTGTTTTTTCCAAGGCCGGTATCAAATCATTTAAATACATTACAATTATAATCAATGAATTCGATATTTGAGTGCAGCACCGATTTAGTTTTGTTTTGATGAAAAATCACTTTTCAAAATAGCCCGACACATTTATGGATTTACATTTTAAATCAATAATGCTGGCGGTTTATTTTATTTGTCCGGACCGGTGATGTGGTGGTTGATGGGAAAGATGAGATGTTTCAAAAAATAAAACAAAGCATGTGAAACCGCTAAAATGTGATTCATTGATTTATTACTACTCCTCCTCGCACAATATCGTTTCCAATAATAATATGATGCCGTTAACGGTGTGTATTGCATGTTTTTCCACAACTGATCAATCTAAAAGCAAAAAGTGAACACGCATATTTAGTTTTTCTTTTCATTTTTTTTTTGCTTTTGTGTTTCAATGCCACTCCTGGTCTGAAGAGCAACTTTGAGAATCGGATTGAATCCCTGTAACGTCAATCTGAGAAAATGCATCTGAAAAGTATCCTCGTAACTCTTTGCCTTCTTGGCGCAGGTAAATATGAATAATTTCCCTATGTGCTCGATACCGCGAGAAAAAAAGGGTTCAGTGTCATAACCGGTGACATCTATGGAGATTGTGAGCGCTGCCGGTAAATATCAACGCCCAGTGCAATAAACCCAGATGAGGAAAGGAAAATGTAGGCGTAGAGGCTGAGACAAAATAACATTTTAAACTTTTAACCTTTTTTTATTCCAGGGGGTGTGACAAATAACCCTCTGTTGTGCGTATAACATCTCAGCATTTTAATAGAGGTCACAAACATTTATTGGTTTATGCCAAACCCTAACTCCAAGCTGAGCCAGGAATTTCGGACGTAGCCAATCTGTCGTCTTTTGGAGGGGAGATAATAAATTCCATTTGGTGAGAGAGAAATACTATATTATGGTGCTGGCACACTCATTTATGGCGTGGGACTCCAATAAGGAAGGTTATGTTATATCAAACTCAGCTAACTTAGTTTATGGCTTTATACTTCAAGTGAACTTCAGGAGCTAAGGGGGACATCTTTCTGACATTTACTATTGAGACAATATTTCTACTCTTTGAATTGAAATATGTACGTCAGCACCTCAACCTCAAATCACAGACACAGTAAATAAATAAAATAAACCATTTTTTTTTAAAAAAATCAGTAAAGAGGCTTTATCAATAAAAAAAAACTAAAAACATCAAGCTGCTCATCAATCTGGAGAAAATACATTTCTGGCTGAAATGTTTGACTTTTTTCAAACCCCTTTTCTGTCACAGTAGGTTTGTGTCGAGTGCAGAGTACGTCTCCTCCTCCAGTAACAACTGCCAATCCACCACCAGACAACACTATTACAGGATCCACATCCCAACCTACATCCAATTCTATGACTGATCGTACCGACCAACCTACACCTGATAACACAACCGAAACTACACCCACTGCGGTAGTCGCACCAGCCGGCCTTTCACCTGGAGCTATCGCCGGCATCACCATCGGCTCCATCGCCGGGGTAGCTGCGGTCGGTGAGTACGGCACAGGACTCGAGCGCCCCATTTCTGCTCCCCCGACCACACAACCTCCTGTTATCCATTCACACGGATACGTGGAAATATTTGATATGGGACGGCGTCACAATAAAATGTTTGTTTTCCTGGCACTGCTATTGCCTTTGCTATCCTAGAAAAAAAAAAAAAAAACTCACCCTTATTATTCGTAGTATAAAATGAGCAAACCCAATTCATATTTGACTGCCAACTTTATAGTTAAAAAAAAAAATAATAATTGAAAGTTTTCAACTTCAGACTGCATCTGAAAACATTTTTTTTTGATGGACTGATGGATAAGTTTTTTTCACAAACACGCATGGTCAAAAGTGACTAATAGTTGTTCATTCTGTCAAAGCAAAATAATGCAACGCTGTATTGTGTAACTGCATCTGACACTGACAAGCTTCTATCTGTTTTTTTCAGGCGGGGGCATCTTCGGTCTGCTGAAGTTCACTGGGAAGATATAAAAGGAGACATTTAGCATCTATATACTGTTGTCTGAAAGGCTCAATAAAAGAATAAATGTATCCTAGAAAATGATTTTATGGGCCAGAAGGAAGACATTGAAGTAAATTAGACTTCTGGCATTAGGTCAGAAAATAATTGATATAAAATTATGTTTTAAATAATTAAGAATAAGAGTGATAAAATAAGAGTGTTTGATTTTTGAAAAATCTGAATATAATTCATAATTAATATATTATTATTATTTTTTTTTTTGTAAGCCACATTGGATGTTGTTTCAAATAATAACAATCCTGATTTTATATGGTTGATGATGTACTAATGTCACCGTAGGTACAATTACATCACCTCACATGAACTTTCTGGGATGTCTTAAAAAATGTTTTTTGTATTTCTATGGAAAGAAAAAAAAGCTGTGAACTGAAATATTTCCTTTAATAAAAAAAAATGAAGAGGCCGTATAGTTTCTGCCTTAACCTGGTCTGGTTAGACTGAACAACATATCTGGAAACAAAAAATGAACGACACGAGTCAAATGCTCCAGAAAATCGTAATCACATGACGCATAGCTGTGGTTTAATTATCAATAAATAATCGGTGGAACTTCAAACTCCTTAACTAGTTCATTTTCAACATGAAGTTTCGATTTTTCAATGGACTGGGTCGTAATGAACCCGGCAGCAGATTTAATGACATTTTTGGCACAGAATAAAATACAACTATTCAATAAATATATAATCCATTTGGAAATATTTAAACCCCTGATAAGCGATTTGTGTTTGCGTTTTTTCAACATCTACTGAAGACAAAAACAAGGTGGGTGTTTTTTATTTTCTGAAGGTGTGAGAGTGCCAGATGTGTGATGGAGTTGGACTTTAGCCCACATGAGCCCGCGGTGGTTTTTATGGTGTGGTCATTAGCTGCGGAAGAGTCAACAACAGGAGAGACACACAGCTTCGCCGCTGCCACGCAGGCAAATGACCCATAATGCCATGGGCTGTGGGATCAGCCCATGTGGTTGCATTGAGCCACAGGGAGTGCGCGCGCGTGTGAGCCTGTGTCTGCGCACGCGTGTTATTTGCAAAGATGAAAATGAACGTTTCTTTTTTTTATTTTTTTTATTAGAGTTATATAATTCCACTTTTTTTTTAGTATGAGCTCTTGGGTTTGACCCACGAAGAGCTGAGCTCAGCAGACAGTGTTTTTTTTGTTTTTTTTGCGTCAGACTCACCTGCATATACTTATTTTAATGATTTCAACTGAGTGACAGGACAGTCACCGCACTGTTACAGTGACTGCCAAAATTGCACCGTGAACATCACCCTATCTCTCAATGTGATCCAATCACCTATTTTGCTGAGGTCAAAAGGTCAACCTCAAAAAGGCTCGGTCACCTGCAAACAGTTCCACAGTTTATCAAACCACAAACTCCACACAGTCACGACCTGTGTAGGCCGTCCAGACTAAACAAGACGTTAATCCCGCTGAGTGTGTGTCTGTGTGGGGCTAAAAATGAGGCCAGTGTTGCGCAAGAGAACTTTCAGCTGCAACAACACGCGGAACTGTGTTCACGGTAACTTTTATCTTTTCTAAAAATGGCCTTGGCACAATCGGAACATCTGTTGAAGAACCAGAGACACACACGAGTACACGCACACGCACACCTCCAAGTGTCCAACAATTTGCATCAGTTTTGGTGGAGGGACACAAATACACACACACCTGAGGACCACAGCGCACAGCTCTCTCTAGTGGTGAAGAAAGTCAAGTGTTCTAAGAGCTGTGGGAGACCAGAAGTTAATTTAAGTATTAAAACACTAAATGAGAATAGAAACATGAATACAAAAAAATCAAAAATAAATGGCTTTTTAATTTGTCTTTTTTAATTTAAAAAGCTTCAATAAATATACAGTATACAAAGGGATCTATATAAATAATGGTAATAATAATTAAAATCATCTAGGGTTTTTAGTCTGGTTTTTCATTTGTTGAACATGGGCTTTGATTTCTCTTGTGTGTGTTGAATCAAACTCAGTGGATTGGCTGAATGGATTTAACCTGTGATATTTTTATTGGTGGTATTACACTCGTTAAATCTTTCCCAGCTTCTGTGTGGTTGGCTGAATAAAAAATGAGTTGCCTTTGAAATAAAAGGGATTGGGAATTTAAGTCAGCAACTTTATTCCTAATATACGATATATGTTTTTTATTATAAAGTGCAATTCCAATTCACCACGCTGCCAATAAATACTGTACAAAAATAAAATTGGATTAGATATAAAACTTCCTCTCCGTTAGTGGATTTTCACAAAAAGTCAATGTTAATTACTGCCGTTATATTAAATAGAATAAATTAAATTGGGTCTGGCGCGTTTTTTGTTTTTTTCCAAGTGTCTGTGGTGTCCTCACAAAATGGCGTCCAGAACGTGAATAGTTCATATTTATAGTGACAAAAACAGAGAAAAAATCCACACCATGGAAAAGAGAAAGGGGGAAAAAAAAAATCCGATCCAAGGAAAAAGCTTTTTCAAAGAAAATAAAGTTGAAAAACAAATCCTGAATCCACAGCCTCAAGTTCACCAGCACGGCCGACCGGTGTCATTTCAGTTCCACCCAAAAGAACTATGACCTCATCCCCAAAGTACCTTCACGTCCACCGTTTGGAGGGTCAAAGGGCGTCTTCCTTCTCCTCAGTCTCCACTCACGGCATATTTCCACCAGATGGAGCCCGACGTCTCTCCCTGCGCGTGTGTTTGTCTAAAGCCGACACGTCTGCTCTCTGCTGTGCGGGGAGCAGACCAGCTCGTAGAAGAGGACGTAGGCGTTGCTGCTGCGCACCTGGCCCGAGGACATGGGACTCACCCTGCAGCAAAAAAACAACACGCCAAACACACGCATGAAAACCACAGGCCATGGAGTCATGTTTTGCAGGTTGGATTTTTTAAATTAATTGCATGATGTTTCTTTAATTTATAAAAAAAAAACACACACACACACAGTACTCACACCCATACGCCCTTCGCATTTGTATATAATATTTTATATTTTATTTATTTATTCTTCAAGTACTGTGATTTGCAAACTTTTACCAACTCACCACTGCTGGTCTGGGATGTGTGTGTTGTATTTTATGTTTAATATATTTATCTCTCTCTCTCTCTATATATATATATATACAGTAGATATATATCTATATCTATGTATCTATATCTATGATAAAGATATGTATTTTATAACTGTACACGCACTGATGCTCTGCACTAGCAATCCCTAACAGATCAATAAAGTTTATTTGAATTGAATTGAAGCCGACCCACCTTCACACAGCAGACATGTGTCATTTGTGTAGAGGGTCCATGGAGTTCGGTGCATATTGCAGCTTTCTGATTGGATGACGCGCGTGTGCGTGTGTGTGGGTGTGTACCTGGTGTCGTTGTAGCTGTGCCACTCGCCCAGCGCCGGGTTCCTGCAGTAAGCTGTGTAGTGTCCTCCCAGAGCGTTTCCCGAGTGGTTGGACACGGCGTACAGGTTGTACATGGCTCGCTCTGCAGACACAGAGAGAGAGAGAGAGAGAGAGAGAGAGAGAGAGAGAGAGAGAGAGAGGAACAGATGTGAGTGAGTGAGTGAGTGAGTGAGAATCCTGTGAACCTGGCCAGTGGACTCACCGGCGCTCTCCGAGGAGAACTCCCGCAGGTCCAGCCCTTTGAGGGGGAAGTTTACGAAGGTGGAGAGTTTGTTGGATCGGACGTTTGAGTCTGAGAAACGCTTCAGGTCTACGATGAGTGAGTGAGTGAGTGAGTGAGTGAGTGAGTGAGTGAGAATCCTGTGAACCTGGCCAGTGGACTCACCGGCGCTCTCCGAGGAGAACTCCCGCAGGTCCAGCCCTTTGAGGGGGAAGTTTACGAAGGTGGAGAGTTTGTTGGATCGGACGTTTGAGTCTGAGAAACGCTTCAGGTCTACGAGGAGCATGCGGGTCAAGGAACAGAAACGGATTTATATATACATATATATATGTATATATAAAAAAAACATTTAAAAAAACAGCCAACTATAGCAACTCATTTAATGAAAAGAACCAAATATATTCAACGTGTATGATGCTCATTCCTTGCTTGTTTAAAACTGTCAAACCAAAGTGGGGGGCGCCACCAGTTGCCCACCCCTGATCCAGATCCTACCCCTCGTCAACGCATTAGTTGGCCGTGAATGGGACTTTTTTTTAAAAGTAATTCAAGATCTGTGGCGGAAGGATACGAAGCACCAGGATCTGAGGAAACTTCTGGATGCTGAATCTTTTGGTGCATTTTCTTCTGGCTTTGCATCTTTTGCACGTCTGAGAGAGAGAGAGAGAGAGAGAGAGGAACAGAGGGAGGGCGGGGCATGAGAAGTTGCGGCACAGTTCAATAAATCGACCTTAATGAGGCGATTTTAATTTTTGATTTTTTTTCCCTCACCGGCCTCTCAGCTCCATCCAGCACGTCCTCTTTTGTGAAGAGTCCCAAACAGTCTTTGAGGGTCACTTCACTGGCGCTCTTCTGTGAACCAGAAAGGTTTGGTCCATAACATGAGAACGACGAGTGTGTGGGGGTGTGTGTGTGTGTGTGCGTGCGTGCGTGCGTGCTGACCTGTGCAATAGGTATGGATAGATCCCAGAATGGCTCAAACACGGTGGAGCGGAAACCGCAGACGGCGCAGGTCAGAGAACTTTTCAGCTGTCCTACAAAAAGATCTAAAGACACAAAACAACAAAAAAAAGGACGATTATAATTGAATAATAAAACAAATGAAGGTTTGTGTGGAACGTGATCACTGGATCATCAGCCGACTCACCCACTACTTTGCTGTCCTCTCTCTCCAAGTACATGTTCCACATCCGTTTGCCTTTTTCTTCATCCCTATGAACAAAACAATCACAATCATTAAAAAAAAACAAAAAAAAAAACGTTTTCCTTTCTCATATTTTTTCTTTTTACATACACGGAGGAAATGGGAAAAGTGAGCGTTGACTCACGAGAGGTAATCAAAGTCCGTGAGCGAGGCTTTGGGCCGAACCGTCACCCTGTTCACCTCATTGTGGAGACCATCCAATAACATGCGCAGGAATTCCTGTGCGTCCTGCTGACTGCGGAGAAATGGTGGGAAGAATTTAGTGGGAATGTTGTGACAGTGACTGAATTGCTTTTAAACACGTTTTAGGAGGACTCACTTGCAGCCCACAAACTTGGGGGCGTATCTCTGGATCTGGTTCCTGAAATCGGACGGACTGATGGCCTCGTGGTTCACAGACGTCCACAGAGTCTGAGTCAGTTTGGCAAACTCTGGAAATCATGACGGAAAAAGATGAAATATAATACAAATATATATATATGATCATATATGAAATGTGTTTCTGTTATTGTAAAAAAAAAAGAAAAAAGAAAAGAAAAGGGGATTGAGGGATTGGGGAGTGAGACGTGAATAGTCACGAATCAGCTGTGGAAGCAGTTTGAGCTGGTTCAAGGTCTAAAGTCCGCATTTCTTTGGCAGTGATTTGATAAAAATGCAATTATGCAATGTTGAGACGCATAAAGTGAAAATAAGTGACCTACTGCGGAGCCATAAAAGTGACTCATGCCGACCTACCTTCCATGAGAGCCGGGCTCTTCCTGCTGTGGATTTCAGTGCGGTGGACGTCTCTCAGGCAGTAATCCCTCAGCTCCGGGGTGTTGCTCAGGCATTGCAGGATGGAGTTCATGAAACACTGTGAGCCAGAGAGAGAGAGAATTATTCAAATGAAGCACTGGACTTTTTCTTTAGGTTGGTTGGTGTCAGCAGGTTTCATAAAGTGCAGAAAAGAAAACTTACCGTGTTGCCCAGGTTCTTCAGTCCCACCAAACCCTGAGGACCCTTGTTCTGTTTGAAGAAAAAAAAAACAAAAGAGCTATAATATAATGATTTACTCATCTCATGTGGTTTGACAAACTGATGCTGGTGAAGGAAGAGAGATGACGACAACAGGCGAACGGCGCTTCACGCAAGCTTTTTAACTTTCAAAAATGGTTTTAATTCTCAAAAAAAAAAATATATATAATAATAATAATAATAATTTTGTAATTATTATTAATAATAATAATAATAATAATAATAATAATAATAATAATAATAATAATAATAATAAAATAATAATAATAATAATAATAATAATAATAATAATAATAATAATAATAATTATTATTATTATTATTATTATAATAATAATAATAATAATAATAATAATAATAATAATAATAATAATAATAATAATAATAATAATAATAATAATAATAATAATAATAATAATAATAATAATAATAATAATAATAATAATAATAATAATAATAATAATAATAATAATAATAATAATCTTTTGGCGAGGTGTGATCTATTAGAGTTGTCCAAAAAATGCAAGCTGTGCGTTCAGGTAATAATCTGGCGTGACTTCAGAAAGGAGAGGAACGTTATGTCCTGCAGGAGACACACCCGTGTGAACGCATGCTGCCAGCTACGCCACTCCCATGGAAACAGCATCAACACAAATCTCTGCTGTGGGACTGCAGGACAGAGAAAGGTCCAAAATACTGCAGTAAAAGGAGAAAATAATATGGACTATATCTGGAAGTCCTTTTAAAACATTTAATTGGCTCATTTTTTCCATTTTATAGACCAAACTGTTCATTCATCTACAAACTAATAGGCAGACCAATCAAAAATGATTATTATAAGTCATTAGCGCTATTTTCAGAGGTATCCTTGAATGTATAATCAAATTTCAAGCCATATAAAGATATTTTAGTTTAGAACGACCCAGAGTCGTATGTATCACATTTAAAAACTTGATTTTCTCGTTGTAGAAACGACATTAAATAAAACGTCAGTCACGCTAAGAAAAGTGATGTAACGTATGTCCAGTGTAAACACACACACACACACACACATGCAAACCGCCGAGGACCCAGATTATCTGTGGACACCAATAACAGCAGCGACGGCAGAGCAGTGACCTGAGGCGTGACCTCAAACACGTATGTGCAGAGTGAACACGCTGTGCACATGATAACGTCTCACACACACACCTTATCAGCAGAGCTTGCTCCTGTTACACAACCACAGACACACTCTCAGGCAGACAGCTATAATTAAACACTGACACACACACACACACACACACACACACGGCTGATAAGGTCAAATTGTGAACACACAAGTTGTTGAAGTTTGCATACACAGTTGCTGTGCAAAGATTCAACACACCACATGCAAACAGTGTTTGCTCACATGCTGTAGGTAACGATGGACAGACATTGTTATTGCATGGATATCTATATGCTTTGCTCCTATGGCTTATGTTGATGTTTATATATTTCATAATTATTTGGGTTATTGATTAACAAATGGCACACATATCCACAATTGTAACCATTAAAAGCCAAAAAGCTCATCAGTCAAAATTGATAATGAGGACTTTAAGGTGGTTGCACCATAAATGTTTTTTTTTTTTTTTTTTTTTTTTTCACAACATGCACCATGTTAAAAAAAAAGTAAATTAGAAACAGTGTACTTGCGGTCTTATTTTAAAAATGCTGATAAATGAAAGTAGGAACCAGTAGGAAGGTGGGCCAGAGGAGGCAGGTGAGGCAGAGGAGGGTGAGACGGGGCTGCTGGACTCACCTTGGCCTGGTTGATGATGAGTCCCATGAAGGTGGACACCAGCACTGAGCGGGACAGACCTTTGTGTCCCAGCTGTGGAGAGTCCAGAGGAAGTGCAGCGGTCACCGTGTACGAGTGTCTCTGGGACGGCATGTCTGCTCTGAGGAGTCCTGTGCACCTGAACACGAGCCTGTACTGAGCTACACTCACACTGGGGAGGAGTGTGTGTGTGCTTTTACTGTGCTGCGTTCACGCCCACACACACACACACACCCTGGTGCCTTCATGTGCTGTTGGAAACATCCAGACTGGTTCAGCGTTGCTCCTGAAACAAAAGAGCAGAATGTGTTGTATAGAAAAAAATGTAATGGTCAGACACATTCAAACCCTAGTTTCCATTTTTTATTATTTTTATTTACTTATTTTTTTTATAGTTATTTAATAATAGCCAATGAGTAAAGAGACATAGTAAAGACCCAACAATCCTGCAGTATAGTTCTTAAAGAAGAAATGTGATTAACTAGGAATTGGTGTGACGACCTGAAAGATCTTCATAAAATACAGCTAAAGAAAGTGAAATTCAATATTTGAATAGTTTGTTCGGAATCAGTTTGTATAACACTGCTAACAAACAGCACAGCTGTGAGGTCACTTCACAATTCCTCTGCAGTAAATCATGTACTTTAAAACTTTACAATTAAAAATACACATTTATATTGATTTAAAAAAAAATGGGGATTCATCCACTCAGTTTTATATTTAGTTTATGTTAACAGCTGTAACCTTAAAGCTGTGCAGAACTGTGATTTACGCTTCAGCCAGCGGGTCAGTGAAGGTAGCACAGAAACATTAGAAACCCCTGACGGCGCTGAGGAACCATCATCTCTGCAGATATGGCTTTCTATATTACATTTTTTTGTTTTATCTAGAATCTGAGATGAAACCAGACATGCAGGTGTCAGCTGCCAGAACTCACACGGACACTGGCTGATTCTGCTGGACTTGGATCTTTAGACTCTACAGTCTGATAAGAAACCCGATTGCTGCCTTGTAAACCTTTACAAGTCCGTCAATCCTTGACATTGGCTGTCATCTCATGGTCCGAACAGACAGAGAGAGCAAGATTACCCGCACCGAGCAAAGTCTAGGCCACAGGTAGCTTTAAATCTACTGGCGCAAATGTTTTTATGACATTTCAAATAAAAAGGGCTTCAATCTCTGCAAAAATCGAAATGGTATATTCCCCCTCTCAGCATGAACGATAAATTGACTCCAAATGTCAATATTTAGAAATGTATATATGTGTGATTTTTTTGGGGGGGCTCAGGTGGTCCCCACTAACATTTGGGTATATCCTCTGGAGATGGTCTGTAATAAAAGCAAATTGTATGGCAACAGAAACACACACACACACACAAATCCAAGTGACAGCACAGCACCACGCCATGGAAACAATCAGTGAGCGCACAGGGCGTCAGCGAGGGAACACCTCACAAGGGGAGAGACGCTTTTTACGCAAGCCTCCCAATTAACCACCCACACACAGCCGAGTGGAATGCGGCCCCTTCACTGGGTCGCATTCCATCGAAACGGGACTCACTGTAGATGATGGTAATGTGAAAGGTATGCAAGAGTGGCTAAAAAAAAATATTATAATGTGTGGATACCAGGATTATGTATTCCCCGTGATTTTTCAAAAAATAATTTGCGCAATTCAAACATGATACACCAAAAAAAGACCACAGGAACATTCCAGTTTTCCTGAACAGGGTCCTCGTGTAAAAATGAGCTAAAAAAAACGCAATAATTTGTGTCTTCACCCTGTATAATAAATAAACTCTGTTATCATTTTAACTATTGTCAATTGATATCCATAAAAGGTGATAAAATTGACATTAAACCGCATTATAAAGTGCCCACAGATTAGGAGGCGGGAGATATGATCGAGGTGAGCGCCGTGGACCGTACAAGCCAGGATAAGAGCGGTTGTGACATAATAATAATAATCACTTGTGTGTGTGTGTGTTGAGTTATTTAACAGTCAGACTAATGTGTGCGTGAGGCCTCCGGATTCGACACAAAACTACAACCGTCACCGACAACACCTTCATTCCAACACCTTGGCCTCCTCCACCCTCAGCTGATCTCTACGTTTAGCTTTCTGTCAACTCTCTCCGCTTACCTAAACTTTACAGTGAGTCACAATCCAAACAAAGAAACACTCAAACGTGACAAAACATGTAGGCATGTTAAGTTCTTCTTTTAAAAAAAAAAAGTTAATTGTTGAATTCAATGGAAATCCCAGGCCTTCTCCACCTCACTCCTGCAGGGAGGAGTTCTGCAGCAGATCTGTTGGCAAAAAGAAACACAATAATGTCAAATAGTTGACTCATTTTTTGTGACTGTGTCCCATTTCTACTTAGGGACAAAAGAGGCTCGTGGAATAGTTCAGAATTCCTGACCTTTGACCTGTGTAAAGCCTGAGACGTTTGAAGTGCAAAAACCCTGAGAACAAGCTCCAATATTTGTCCAACCCAACTGTTTGTTCTCAGTTTAGCCATAAAAAAAGAAAAATATATTCTTAAAAAAAAAAAAACTTCATCAGGTGGTTAGGTTATATAATAAGTGACAATCACTAACTGATATGAAAGACATAAGAGTCTCGACTCACACACACACACACACACGCAGGCTACAAAAACACACTCCCACAAAAGAGTTATGTAACCATAGATACACAAGAGACTCGCACCACAAACACAGGTGAATAAGGGCACAGATACACTTTTTTTTTTTTAATATCAATATTTGAAATTGGAAAAATGACTATTATAGTTGTGTTAGAATGTGCGTTCACTGGTCCACATAGTTTTGTGCTATCCAAGTGTGGAAATGTGATTTCAAACCTGCTGCAGAATAAAGCTAAGACGGAAAATTTAAATAAATACGTCCAGTGTTTACTGGAAGTCAAGGTCCCATTACGTATGAGGGTCAACCTGCCCGCAGGAAACACTTTGTTTGGTGTTTCCACAGATATTGAATGAAAGCACTGACATGGTAATAAACAGAAGACGTTTTCATACTGCCTGACAGTTGGAACGACAGTTTCTGATCAGTTGCATGGGCAATAATATGTCTGAGTTATCAATAAATGAAACGGTTCATTCCTCAGCGTTTTTTTTGTTTTTTTTTTACGAAAACTTTACCTGAATTGATGCATCACAGGATTATTGCATTAAATAATCCAGCAAATTATTGGCGGCTATTTCTTTTGTATATTACAAAAAAATATATAATAATAATAATAATAATAATAATAATAATAATAATAATAATAATAATAATAATAATACATGAAATAAGTCATGATAATAATAATCCTTTGATTTAAAAAAAAGAAGCTATTTACTATGTTGAAGCTTAACAACTACACAAGGAACACAGTAATTACTACATACAACATGGAATTAATCGTCACTGACAAATGAGGGATGGCGCCGGTGCACATTAATGCCTCAGAGACGCGACACACCTCGTGTTAAACTGTGAAAATAATTTAAATCATTATTTTAAACGATACGCAGGCACAATATAAGGTGTGGACTAAAACAAACCTCTCGAATGGAGTTGGGTTTAGTCATTATTAGCTGTCAAACACCACCAAAACCATAGAGTGCGAGAATTATTCATGCCAATAAAATAAGGTATTAAATAAAACAGGGCGTGGTACAGCCTTGTAGCTGCATCCATTAACCTCCACTCACAGCCACTTTGAGAACTTCTTCTTTTATTGCTCTCTCAAACCAAACCAAACCAAAAAAACATATTTTGCTCAGACACACATGAAAAGATTATTAATATGAAAAAAAACAAAAAAAAAAACAGTCAAGACGTAAACAGGCAAACCAAGGACTGTACATTTGTACATAAAAGGTAGCGAAATAAAGAAAAACGGCCTAAAACTGAGAATTTCAACAGGCTCCAGCAAGACTGAAGTTTAACATCAGATATGTGGAGATACTTCATAATTTATAAACACATACACAGGAGCCCAGTTCGAATTGTACTTAAAGAATGCAGTACTTACAGTATTATGTCAGCACATGTTCATCCTACGACTCAGAGGCGACAGTCAGTCAGAGGAGAAGCGTTAGAAAGGGTGACATGAAAAAACTAGAAGAGAAAAATGAAATATTTTGATGGCACTTCCTGGGTAGGAACCTATGACACTAAAAAAAAAAAAAACATATTATTTTTTTTATAAGATATAAGAGATTTAATTTCACAAGGTGCTCTTCTCACACATAAATACTCACTGCATTCATAACCCCCCCTGATAAATAACCTTTTTTATTATTTACCACTGGCTGATGTAGATTAAGATTTTTTATTTATTTTTTTAATGTAAAATGCTGCCCAGTAAATTATCTGAAGGTCAAAGAGGAAGTACATGGTTCAGCAGGACATTCAGAGGACGTGCGTCTATCCGGATGTGGTAAAAAAAACCAAAAACAACACATGTTAATGCATGTGTAAATACACACGGACTGATTGTGCTGCGGTTGGAACACGATTGTGAGCTGGCTAACGCACTGTGATTGGTCATTTTTGTGCTCAGTATGCGTAAAGGTCAAATACCTCTGACTCCACTGGCTCTCTCCAGCTGCCAATCAAAAAGGAAAGGGGGCGGGAGGCTGAACAACAGCAGCGTCATCATCTGTCTCTGAAACTCGTTTCCATGGAGATGAACTGAAATTCATCTTAAAATTGGTTGATAATAAAAAGAAAATTAAATATACATTAAACCCACTTCACACGCGGGATTAGAAGACATTTCTTTGGCGTCATCCGAACAACAAAAAATACTCCACAATGGCCTCTGTCTATGCATTCTGAACAAAACAATATAACTAAAATAATCTACACATTGTGGCTTGAAGGGACCGATGAAATGTCCTCATGTATGTAAATAATGGAGGAAGCAGAGGTGAAGAAAAGCACAGTGGGAATTGGAAAGGAAAGGAAATGACCAGTTTCCTCCGCTGTGGTCAAAGATTTGTGAATCTACGCGCTAATCGATGCTGTGCATCGTCAAGTTTTTTTTTTTTAATCATCCGCGGCTCACTGGACGTTAGGAGAGGAGAGGCGGGTGGATACGAGCCAGCAGCAGAGAAATCACAGCGCAGACAATCAGCAGAGGAGCCTCCGGTGTGACGCCACCGCTGGAGCTCACGGCTGGGAAAACAACATAAGTATTTTATTATTTTTCTTGAAAAAAAATCTACATACACATTTGCTATTGTTTTTCAACCGGTGTATATGCTTTATCCATTGACTATAAGATTCATGTAAATAGAAAAGTAAATACAGTATATTTCCTAGAATGCTAAATAGTAAACATCACTTTGAAGAACATGAGCTATAATAATAATAATAATAATAATAATAATAATAATAATAATAATAATAATAATAATAATAATAATAATAATAATAATAATAATAATAATAATAATAATAATAATAATAATAATAATAATAATGCATGTCCATAACTGCCAAACTTTAAAAAGGTGAATATAAACCAGCTCACTTAAACCTGATTTACTTGGGGACATTTTCAGATACTCATATATAAATATATATATGGATATATAAATATATATATCCATATATATATGTGTGTTTTGTGTGTGTGTGTGTGTGTGTAGGGTCCTCACTCCGGCAGCTTTTGCCGTCCCGTTGCAGCATCCCGGTGACACAGCTGCAGATGGGTCCCGTCCCTTTGCTGCTGCAGATCTGCTCACAGCCTCCGTTCTCGTCCTGGCACCAGTCTAAATCTGAGAGCACGTGACATGTGAGGAATTTGTTGCATTACTATGAATATGAAAAAGAAATCTCGTACCCCTCCTTCTGATGGGTCCCACACTCAGTATGTGCTCAATGTGGCTGCTGTCCTCCGAGTACATTCTTCTCTTGTGGGGACAGTTCTGGAGGTACGGGACACATTCCATGAACGTTACTTTCAGGACTTGCGTGTGTGGTTTTTTGTTTTGTTGCGTGTTTGCGTTTCTCACCACTTTGCAGGCGTTGGTCTCCGAGTCGCACAGGGAAACGTCACAGTGCAGATGGACCTCGTCGTAGTCACCGATGAACTTGAAGACAGTGACGTGGAAGCGGCAGGTGAGGGACACGCCGTTCTCTGCCATGCCGATGGTGTTGTCCTTAATGTTTGGACACCTGGTGAGAGGCAGATATTTCATATTTCATATTTGAGGGCCAAATCTGGCCAGCCAAACTTTGCAGCGCCATGTGTAAAAAAGGACGTATTGCAATGAACTGAAATTGCTTATTTATTATTGCATTTTTCTTTTTCTTTTGAAATTTCAGGTTGTCCATGTTTTGTAAAAGAAAAAGATTTTCAGAGTAGTTATTATAGCGATAAAAATGGGCACCTGTATGTGGCACCTGCACCAAAAGGATTTTTGACAGAATAAATCCTGGTTTACCCCCTCTCTATGATGATGTAGCGGAGGCGGTCGCTGCTGTGGCGCGACGGCGTGGCCCAGCACATGTTCACGATGAGGATGAGCTGATTTTCGTCCGCTCCCTCCACGAAGACGCCCACGAACAGGACGTCCCGCGTGCTGAGCACCACCTCCCCCTCCCGGTACGGCTGCCGGTACGAGGAGTTCTTGTACAGAGCCATCTTGGTGATGAAGTTTCCCTCCTGGGTCGGCAAGGTCAGGTTTATCACGCTGGAGGAGGAAATAGAAAGAAGTTGTTTGCCGCTGGATGTTGATTGTTAATAATCGGCGGAGTCAACATGTCCCTCCCTCTGACCTGAGCATGGGTTTGAGGACCGTCTCCAGGGAGATCTTCAGGTCCAGCTCGTAGGCGCAGGAAAACTCCACGTTGATGGTTTTGTCTCTGGTGATGACGTTCCCCGTGTTGTTCACGCTCTCTATCCACACCGTGTTTTTGTACATAATGTGCGTCCCGTTGGACTATGGGAGGAGGAGACCGATATTAAATATATCAAATAAAAAATAAAAAAAACATCAAAATCACAAAAAAACAGAGAAGCAGATATTCACAAATATGACATGCTTTCCGGATAAATAAAAAATATAAATAAAATAACACTGTTATATTTAGTATACAGAAAATCTTGCATTTATAAAAGTTTCAAATTTGATACAGATTATTATACATTTGAAGGAAGAAATGTGTCCAAACGTCACAGAGAACCGTCATTAAAATAACGACTAATTACAATATTTTTTGACACGCAGACTAAATCGGTGCAAACACAGAAAACTCTTTTCATGACATAGCCAAGACGTATGTTCCCTGACCTGCACGATGGAGCCGCAGTGGCCCTTGGTGTTGTTGATGCGGAAGGAGATGAAGTCCTCCCCCTCGATGCCGGAGCAGTGCTGGTCGTTGATGCGGACGTCCTCCCGCTCGAAGCCCAGCTGGAAGAGCTTGCACTTGGAGATGGAAACCTCCATCTGAGCGTGCTTGCAGGTCACCTCCGCCTGGATGATGTCATCGTCACCTGAGCGCCAGGCAAACATCCACCACTGTTACTTCAGGTCATCCACTGATTTGTGATGTATGTCAATGGACAGCAGTAAGTAAAAAGTAAAGCAATGAATGATTTTATTTCATTTATGTATCTCAAATGAGCAAAATATTAAATAGGTTTAATTTTATAAATATATATTTTTTTCACTTTTCATTCACTTTTTTAAAATACAGAAAGCAGTAATTACCATTATTTCTACTAACTAACCACTGACATGGGCAAAATACAAGAGTGAGTGAATGTTTTGCTTATTCTTTAATACTTTTTATATTTGTATGTGATTTCTATTTTTTAAATTTTTTGTAGAGTGTCCTGCTTTTTTCATATATGTTTTTATTTTAAATGTTTTTATTCATTTGGTGGATGTGTCGTAAAAGATTCATTTCCATCTCCCGTGATTATAATATTTTCTGGGGACTCTAAGAAATAAAGAGTTTGTCACCTCCAGTGCTGGTGGGCAACTCGGGACAGCCGCACAGGTCTCCTCCGTTCTCCAGCTCACAGGTGAAGTTTGTGCAGATCTCTCCTGCACAGGGGTCGTAGATCCATTCTGCTAAAGACAGGGTCCACGCACAATGTTAACTGTCACACACACACACACGTTAGATAATATCACTGGACAACCAAAAATGCAACATTTTAAAACGTGGAGCTTTGGGGAAAAAAAAAAAAAGTGTCGCCCTTACAGCAGTTCTCCTGCGCGATCCACTTGGTGGTGAGCGTGCCCAGGGAGCGGCAGGCCTCGGCGTAGGCGGCCAGCGAGCCGCAGACCTGCGCTTTGCGGTGGTTGTAGCAGCCGTCCAGGTAGCAGGACTGGTAGAAGGGCCGGGGGTCCAGCAGGCCGTGGCACGGCTGGAAGAAGCTCTTCACCTGGGTCAGCTTCTGACAGGCGGCGTCGCCCTGCAGCGCCAGCACCGCCATGTTGTCGCAGGACTGGGCCAGAGCCACGTACTGCGTCTCGTCACAGCTGCGGGGGGGACGGGGCCAGATGACAAAAATTCAAAAGGGTATCGTATAGCTTTGCATGGTGCGGGTGTCCCATGTGGGTCAATGTGGGTGCACGGTTCCAGTTTATTTTAGGCGTAGTATTTTTCATAGCTTAAATGTCACCATCTAGTGACCAACAAAAAAAAAACGCCAGCTTGAATGTTGAATTTTGGAAAAAGAAGCAGGTGCTGTGGATGGCTGCCTCCATTTTCGGTGAATGCAGTTTTTTGGCTCAGCGGACCCACCTGTTCTGCATACCGTTGGTCTTCCAGCTCTGGGCCAGCTCCAGGGCGCTGACGGCCGGCTTCCCCCTGGAGGTGGTGTAGTCGTCGCCGGGGTCGCCGTTGAAATTCCCGCACAGGCCGCACACCTTGTTGTGCAGCCGCTGGCCCATGGTGATGCTGAGCGTGTTGAAGCGGTTGTATCGCACCGTGATGTCCTGGGCCGTGTCGATGACGATGAAACCCTCGGAGGTGGTGAGGCGCGTCATCAGCCCGGTGAGGAACGGCACCGACACCGGCGTGCCGTTAACCTGGGCACGCACGCACGCACGCACACACGCAGATTGAGGAGTCATTTGCATACCAAGATATTTAATATTATATAAGTGTAGAACATTAACAGAGAGGCGAGAAGGAAATGTCGCCTCTGCTTTAATTGCTCTCTGTGTTCAGGTTAAAGTGAACGGAGCCACTCCACTGCGCCGCCTCTGACACACTTCCTCAAGGTCATTAAAAAATAAATGTCCAGGTCAATGGCCCCATGGGATCGAGCAGGATTAAGACTCACTGGGAGCCAAACGTGGGAAACAATCAGCGGATCGTTAACTGCTGCTGAGAGGGGCACTTTCTTCACCGCCATGTGGGGCCTGAAGCCAGAACCGGAGGAGATCAGATTGTGTTCTGGGTCTCAAGGGCGATTGGACAAATCGAAACTGCAGATTTGAATTGTGTCAGTTTGCTTAAGTTGGTGGAGGAGAAGTTAAGTAAATAACCCCCCCAAAAAAAGGGCCTCTTTGATGGTAGATGGCACACGGCCAGAGGAATGTGGGTTGCTCATAAATACGTTCCGCTTTTTTTCAGGTTTTAGAGCCAGTGACCTTTAGTTACATTGCTGCCACCCTCTGGATGTATAGGTCCACTAATTCGTGTCTTCTCTAGGATCCAATTTGTTCCTCAAATGCAGATAATTGTTCAAAAAAAAAAAAAAAGATGGGGGCTGTTTGAAACAGTAGCAGTTTTGATTTAGGGTTTAATTATCTCCCAGGCAGTATGTTCTGTATATACACGGATATATTATATATGTGTGTGTGTGTGTATAGAACAATGTGTATTGTATATACATGTGTTTACATATGGGCAATACGATTCAATATTTTCCTCTCAACATCCTCTGTCGAGACGATCCATCCCATAATAAATACCGATGTCCAGGAGGAGGAGGTCCCTCTCTCACCTTGACGGTGCTGCCGGAGATGAGGATATTCTCCTCGTTGATGTAGAGGTAGACGTGGGAGATGGTGGTGAGGTTGGGGGCGCTCCACTTGTCGAAGTTGGCGATGAGCTGGAAGGAGAGGTCGGGCAGCTTGTGGCAGTTGGTGGACAGCACGAAGGAGCAGGAGGCGGGCAGCCGCAGGGACGCCCCGTCGAAGGTCCTGAAGACGCCGCCGCCCGACGCCACGCAGTGCTGCAGGCGCCGGGCGAAGCAGCCCCGCACGCCGTGCCGCAGCGCGCACTCCTCCTCGGCCTTGCAGCGCCGCGGGTCGCACTGGATCAGGTTCCGGCCGATGCACTGGCAGCGTTTGGTGCAGTCGCCGTTCCAGAACAACTGTTTGGGCTAAAACACCATTTGAGGGGTTACATTGGAACCAGTGAGGCGGGGGGGAAAAAAAAAAGCCAAAAGAAGACGATGGTGCCCCTGCTACTCTGATTCTGACACGGATCACACATTTGGCGCCGGATGGGGCACTGACCTCGTAATACTTTCCGTCCGTGTAGCAGCCACAGTTTTGGGGCAGGATGCAGCTCTTGCCGTTGAGCACGAAGCCCGGGTCACACTGGCAGCCCTCCACGCAGTCCTGGCTGCAGTCCCTGAGGCCGCGGGCCGGCGCGCACTGCGGCGGACACGCCGACACGCAGCTGGAGTAATGGCTGTTGGCCGGACAGCTCTGGACTGGGAGATTATAATAATGATCCCGTGTTGATGGATTATTCAAAGCCACTAAGGATAATATTTCGGAATGTTGGAATCTCGGAGACACAAAAACGGGATTCAAGAGGAAGACTTCATGAAAAGGACTCATCCCGACTCACCACAGGGCGCGTCGCTCCTCCAGCCGGTGACGGGGACTCCCTGGGTCTGACAGGTGCTGGCGTAGACCTGCAGCCAGTTACAGATGGTGTCCCGGGCGCCCTGGTCCAGGCAGGCGTCCTGCAGGCAGCTCTGGTGGAAGAAGGCCGGCGCCACCTTGCTGTGGCAGCGTGCGAACGCGCCGCCTCGATCCGCAATCAGGCCGCACAGCCTCACCGCCTCGGGCTCCATGTACACGTAGAGTCCGTCGCCCATGTGGAAGCGTAGGCCCGCGTTGACCTCGTTTGACCCCTCCTCAGGGCCCGCGTTGGCGTCGGCCAACTGGGGCGGGGCCTCCCCCTGTGCGCTTTTCTCTCCCAGGCCACAGCGTGGACACGAGTCTCCGCAGCCCACCTGGCAGAAGGTGTCCCGCTCGACCCAGGCCATGCCCCAGTCTGCGGCGGCCAGGCCGGGGAGCGATGACGGGGGCGCGCCCCCGCACAGGCCGCAGGAGGCGGAGTAAAGGCTGCGCGGCAGAGTCAGCAGCAGGAGAGTGTTCCAGTCGAAGGCCACCTTCAGGCCAAAGTCCGTCTCCAGGATCAGCTGCAGGCCCCAGGTGAAGATGTTGACCTTCCCCGGGCCCAGTTTCAGAGGGAGGAACAGGCGCTCCTGATTCACCTGAGGGACGAGAGAGCCAAAGGACAGGATTTGTCTCATCAGCCAAATTCAGCCAGATAAAACGCCGCCCATTGAAATGAGATCCACCTTTAGCCAATCAGAGTGGAATTCACCCTCACACATGAAAATGACCTTCACGGGTCATGCAGAGATAAAGGTCATCTTATAAATATTCAGAATAAGGGCCTCGTCACATCCTGTGTTCCTTTTTCACTTTTTGACGATGCATTTCCTGTTTCACGATTCCCGTCCACGCACTTACTGTCACCGTGTTCTTGTACGTCCGGGAGACTTCGATCTCAAACCCGTAGACCTCCAGGACGAAGCCTCGCACCCAGATGGCCTGACCCGTGTCCCGCTCCTCGTTGCGCGCCGCCAACTTGAACCCAGGGAACGTCCCGGAGTGGTCCTGGCTCTCGCAGTCTGTGGTGGACATCCGCAGAGTGCAGGAGCTCTGCAGCTCAAACGATGACGCGCCGCCAAACGGCAGGAAGTGGCCGTAGCCCGCCACCGCGCACAGGGCCTCGGTGCGCGGCTGGCACACGTACACGCCGTCGCTCTCGTGGCAGAACTCCTCGGGCCCACAGGGCGCCGCCTGACAGTACACGCTGTTGTCGGTGCCGTTGCAGAAGCAGCGCTCCTGGCACTCCCAGTCCGTCCAGAAGGTCTGGTTGGTGGCCAGCTGCCGGCCGTGGCCCGTGCATCCGCAATCACTGCGCGCCACACACAGGCCGTCCCGCAGCGCCGCGCCGTCCCGACAGCGACAGCCCTCCTGGCAGGGCAGGGGGCACGGCTCCTCGGGCTCGTCCAGGTTGGCGCAGGTCAGAGGGCACGCGCTGGTGCACTCGTCAAAGTGACTGTTCTCCGGACAGGGAAGAGCTGAGACGGAGAAGGTGGGTGAGAGAGAGAGAGAGAGAGAGGGGGGGGGGCGTGAAAAAAGGCCAAATCCCCCCCAAATCCTGTTTTCAGTATCCATTTACTCCTCCCGCAGGACTGAATAGCGGCTTTGAAAGTTTTTTTTGTTTTTTTTACTTTGCTCCTTGGCAGCCACTGAATTTGGACCAGGGATGTGACCTATTTTAACTGTAGAACATGAACTACAAAATAAATAAAAAATATTCTCAATATTCTTGAATATTGATGTCAAAATGTAGTAAACCAAATCCAAATGAAACAAAGTTGGTGAATCACTTGTAATGAAAAGGTAAAACAAAAATAAAAAATACGACTAAATAAAATGTCCTCGCACCAGGCGCCATGTAATAATAATCCTTCTACCAAATTCCCCAAATTCGGCTACGGCGACATCTACTCACGACAGTTGGTGGCACTCCTCCAGGAAGCGATGCCCACCTGCGCGTCCTGACAGGCGGAGGCGTAGGCCTGCAGCGAGGAGCACAGGGCCGAGCGGTTCCCTTCCCTCACGCACATGTTGTACAAGCAGTTCCGGAAGAACGGCGAAGGGTTGACCACGGCGTGGCACGCCAGAAACGAGCTGTTCCCCGGGTCGTTGATGTGGCCGCACATCCAGGGGCTCTGGTAGGCGCGCAGGTCCGTGCACATGCGGTAGAGGTCGTCGCAGTCGCCGTTGCAGGTGAGGTCGTCGGCGATGGCCCTCCAGCCGTCGGTGAACTGCTCGGGGGAGTCGGCCAGGCGTCCGCTGGGCAGCCGCAGGTCGTCGCTGGCGTTGCCGTTGAAGACGCCGCACAGGCCGCACGTCACGTTGTAGTAGAGCGTGGAGAGGGAGATGTTGAGGGAGCCCTGGCGCGTGAAGTGGACGCGAAGCAGGCCGCGCGACTCCACCACGGTGGCGTTGCCCGGCGCTCTGTAGATCATCACCATCTCCAGTGGATGGATGTAGGGTAGCGTCACGTGTTCACCGTTGACCTGGATGCCAAAATATAGGCATTTATTAGCCAAAAAACAAATGTTAATGATCATTTTTGGTAGTGGTCCCCCTCATTTGGCTCCAGGCCGCACGAACGCGCCGTTTGATGGATACCAACCTTCACCGTGTCGAAATCCATCCCTCCAATCTGAGCCTCCAGGTTGGCCACCGTCACCACCACAGGCCTTTTCCAGGTGGGACCTTTGTTGACCAGCCGCCGGCCCATCTTCACCTCCACCACCGAGCCGTTGGCCGGCACCGCCCCGCACAGCTTCAGCAGGTAGTAGGAGCTGTCGTCGGGGAAGGGCAGGAAGGTGCCGTCGAAGGAGGAAGTGACGGAGTTCTGCGTGACGGAGCACACGCCCTCCCGCCGCGGGTAGCAGCCCAGCAGGCCCACCTCGGCCACGCACACCTCCCCCTCCTTACAGGAGGCGTTGGAGCAGGAGACCTCCCCGAACGGGCCGCAGCTGCAGCGGAGGGAGCACTCGCCCTCCTCGCCGCTGGGACCGGCCCAGAACGTGTCGTTGAGGGGGTAATAGAGCCCGTTGTGCTCGCAGCCGCAGTCCTCGCGCTGCACACAGCGGCTGCCGCTCAGGACGTGACCCGGCTCGCACTGGCATCCCTCGGTGCACGGGTGGCCACAATACAGCGGGGCGGTGAGGTCGGAGCAGGAGGCCGGGCAGGCGCTGGTGCACACCTGGTAGTGGCTGAACTCCGGACAGGACAAAGCTGAGAGCCAACAGGGGAGAAAAAAAAAATGCAGCGTAATAATAAAAATAATAGTAATAGTAATAGTAATAGTAATAGTAATAGTAATAGTAATAGTAATAGTAATAGTAATAGTAATAGTAATAGTAATAGTAATAGTAATAGTAATAATAATAATAATAGTAATAGTAATAGTAATAATAATAATAATAATGGCGGGCGGAGGACCAAAACAAGTTGACAAGATGACTATAAAACAAAAACTGTGTAATACTGAATCTCACCGCAAAAAGTGCGAGACCTCCAGGGTCGTATGGTGACGCCCAGGGCCTGACAGGCCAGGGCGTAGGCCTGGATGGCCTGGCACAGCGTGGTGATGTTATCCCGGTTGCTGCACATGTCGTACACACAGCTGTACACGAAGGCCGTGGGGTCCACCACGGCTCTGCAGTCCCGGAAAGGCCCGTCGGTTTTGTTGATCAGGCCGCAGTAGTCCGAGCGGAAGTAGAACGCCTCCGTCTGCGGGTCGCACACGCTGCAGTTCTGGATGCAGCCGTCCGTGCACCTCCAGTCCGGGTCCTCGGCCCGCCAGCTGCCGCCCAGCTCCACCACGCTCTCCGCCAGGGAGCCGTCGGGGAGCACCGGGTCGTCGGCGGGGTCGTCGTTATAGTTACCGCATAGGCCGCACGTGTTGTTGAAGTAGGAGCTGGGCAGGGAAATGGACGCGTAGTGTTGTCCGTCGTAGGTTACCAGGAGTCCAAAGTCGGTCTCCAAAGCCACGGCGACCCCGGACTGATAAACTCTGATGGCACCGAGCTGGAGTTGGACCGGAAGAGTCTTCATCAGGCCATCCACCTACAGGAAAGAGAGGAGGGTATTTAACTTGTAACAAAAACGTTTGCATGAATGTGTTAAAGGAGTCTGCAGATTCTCACCTGCACCGTTCCCAGACTGCCTTTGGGCAGGGTGACCCGGTGGCCGTACACCTCCACCGTGACGTCCCTGAGCCAGGAGACGGAGGTGCTGCCGCGGTTCTCGTTCTTGGCCTCCACGCTGAAGAAGGGCAGGCCCGCCACCTCCCAGCAGGGCCGCGCTAGCAGGTAGGAGCAGGTGCCCTGGAAGTTGTACAGGAAGCCGTCGAAGGTGTGGTAGTGCGGGTCGCCGAACACCACGCAGGTGCTGGTGCGGGTGGGCTGGCAGTAGAAGGCGCCCTCCTGCAGCTCGCAGGTCTCCAGCTGCCCGCAGGGCGCCTCCTGACACTGGACCTCGTTGTCCACGTCCAGGCAGCGGCATCGCTGCGAACACTGATCAGAGAGCCAGAAGTTTTCCCCGCGTCGGTAATAACGACCTGGAAAGACAGACGGAGGCATTTGATTCTATATTATAAAAGATAAGCCATGTGAGGCAATTTGTGAATATTCAACCATACCATTTTATATATATATATATATATAGTAAGGGGTCCCTGCTCTATCTCGCCATCGGTTTGGGGGTCCCTGGTTTTAACACTGTTTAAAATGACCACAGGGCTAAAAAAAATCCACATATTGCTCCTCGTGTTTGCAGAAATAAAGATGGCGGATCTTAAAAAACAAAAAAAAAACTCAACCTGTGCGGACCCTAATAATCAGGGTGTGATGTTGATCAACTTGCCGTTGTAGCTGCAGCCGTTGGCGGGATCTATGAGTTCCGTGTCGACGCGGAAGAACCAGCGACCGGGAATATTGACGTTGGTCGACTGTTCGATGTTCACCACGTCGTTGGAGCGCGATCCCGGCAGGTTGAAGAAGTGACCGATGTCGCCCCCGTTAAAACCTGACTGAAAAGGGGAGAGGTGTGAGGGACGCGAGGTGAAATATTAAGATAATAATAATAAAAAACAAAAAAAAATATGGGAGTTGGAGATTACCTGAGCCGTGGTCCCACCAAGTCCCGTCAGAGGATCTCCACCGCTGGCCGTTCCTGTGCTCCACGTGATCTCACCATAGTTGAACATGCTGAAGAAGGCCATGCCATCAGAGATGAGCACCGTCTGGAATGTGTTCACCTATTCAATGCCAGGGAATGAAAATATTTTTTCCAAAGAGGAAAGAAGTATGACATAGAGCATGAAGAAATTAGAATCTTATTCTGAGAAGAAATAATAATAATAATAATAATAATAATAATAATAATAATTATTATTATTATTATTATTATCATCATCATCATCATTATTATTATTATAATTATGATAATAAAATAAAATAATCTATTATTATTATTATTTTTTTTTAAGAAATACTGTGCAGTTTCTATGTGAGATATATATAAATATTATATTATGGGACTTTACTGGTGTCGTCTGGCTTCCTCCATAGAAGGTGACCTGGTGCCACGTTGCAATAAAGACCCAGGCAGCCGTGAAGGTGGGCAGGTTCTTAAAGTACTTCCTGACGTCCTGAGTGGCCCTCTCCAGTGTCCCCTGTTCAGTGGTCTCTCGGTAATAGACGTCTCCTCGGATGCCGTTGTGCACATCTGCCCAAAGGGGAGCGATGAAGGACCGGCTGTCACTCAGGGGAAAGGCCTCGGGTGTGAACTGGCTGACCTGCACGTTGAAGGAGATGACACCGTTGTTGTTCACCTGCGGACCCACACGACAAAGACACACACACGACACGTTATTAAGGCTTCTCTTCAAGAACAAAATGTTAAGCCTTTAGATTTAGAAGACTCACATAAATAGAGCGGTAGGGGATGTTGAAGAAAACAAAGGGGATGAGCAGAGTAATTTCAGGAGAACTCCCATCATCCATCTTGGGGGTTTCTAGATCCCTGTGGGCGGGTCCATAGGGATACAGGATATCCTGAGTATGTGCTTAAATAAGAGAATAATGCACAAGAACATGTTAAATGGACCCTTAAATATGTTGAATTTAACTTTACGAATAAGTAAAGTCCTACCTCCTGTTAGGATGCTGAGGAGGTGAAGCAGAATGACTGGACAGCCTGACCGGACCATTCTAGAACAACACAGAGATGACTTTCTTTTGATACGCGACTCATACGTCTTGTTAAAAAAAAAAAAAAAAAAAATCCTTAAACAAGGCTGTCGGGACAAAAGCGGCAAAGGAACCAACGTCAGGTTCCTTCTTTAAGATCAGGCTCCCAGGTCTCCCCTGAGGGGTCCTGAAAAGCCCCTTTCATGCGTGCCAGAACAATGCGTCAGGATCACATTAGCCTCACGGTCCCGTGTGAGCTGGTGACCGGGTTGACCGTGGGTTTGGCCGGCGACCCGCGGCCAAACCCACGTGGACCAATCGGGAGGGGGGAGGGGGGGGGGATGGGGTCGGGGGGTCCAGCGTCTCGGTGTCTGAGGCTGCTCCGAAACCTCATTACCACTCCTGTTTGGGAGCCATCCATGCCTTGTTGGGCTGGATGAGAAGAGCGTAAAAACACCGGGGGGGGGGGGGGGGCACTAATGGGGGGGGGGGGGGGTCACTAATGGCTTTAAGTGAGCGGGTTTGAATGGCCGGGGTCCTCGCCCGGGCCCTTTGGGGAGATGTTCCGTGCCTGTTTTATTTTCCCATCGGCAAAGTGGAGTGTCCAGCCAAGTTGGCAGATTTAAAGAGTCACCATATGGCATTTGAAAAAAATCTTAAAAACTTTGGTGCTGGATAAAAGGACCTTGTGACGGATGGGGGATTTCAGCATTGATATATAAACCCAAACAACCTCTACTAGCATTGAATACCTATACATGTAGAATGGGAGGTCAAGTGCATTCTTCTTTTCTAAAAATCTCATCTCTGTAACTCAATGATGTAAATTGTGTTCAGGTGCGCCGTCATGTCATCAGCTTCTCATCAACACGTTCTCAACACAACGATTACAACAATTGCTCTTCTGACTCCTGTAACGCACCATCTTAAACGACTGGTATTAACTTGATGCCTTTTAGTGGGTGGGTGGGGGGGGGGGCAATGAGGATAAAGCCTCCCGGGACATAAAAGATGAACGAGGCGCTTTTACAGTATCAAGTAGGCAAATGCTTTATTGAAAGAGCTTAATTCACTCTCTCAAAATGATTTCTTTGCATTAGAAGCTTGAAATCTAAACATCCAGAAGCACTTTTTGGGTTAAATGAGGTCAATATTCATATGAGTGCTTGGATTCAGAATTGTATTGATTCCAATCACATTATTACATTTTTAAAAATGTATATCATTTAATTTAAGTTCACAACTTGGGGTTCAAAGACCCAACAAAAGGTAAAAATATAAATACATAAAAAATAAAATATTTATTTATACAAGGAGGACTTTTTTTTATCTTGTTTGGTTTTCAATTTAGCCGCTGACAAATAACAACTCCCTGTATGTTATATGTATATATATATATATATAAATAA
>JAFBJU010000589.1:141043-168258 GCA_016785305.1 Colistium nudipinnis
TGTGTGTGTGTAATATTATAATGTTTCCATTCAGAATAACATATTTAAACCATTAAAAAAATATATCTGAAATAATCTAATAATCCAAAAGGTGAACTCACCTGTCTTCAAAAGAGGGACATCCAGCACCAGTCTATTCTAACCTGGCAACCTCCTCTCAGCAGTGTCCCACATCAAGCAGAGGACCATCCACGGCGTGGTGATGATGATGATGATGATGATGAGGATGGAGGGAGGAGAAGGAGGTGAGACGTGATGAAGTGATGAACAGAGGAGAGATGGAGGTCCCGGATTCGTCCAGTTCCAGCTCCACCAAGTCACACAAGTAGCAGCAGCAACGGTCCAGATTTTTGTCTTTGCTGTTTAAAAAAAAAAAAAAATATTTAATATAGAAAAGTGAGGAGGATGAAAAGCTCCAAGCAGAGCGGTGGAAGGAAGTTAGCCCAAAGAAGCAGGTGCAAACTTTACCTGGGATAGTGTTCAACTTAATCTGAGATCAGTGTTTGGGGAGACGGGGGGCAGGGGGGAGAGAGAGAGAGAGAGAGAGAGAGAGGGAGGGGGGCGGTACAGGAATCTGAGGAAGAGAAGGGGAGAGTGGAAGCAGAGCAATATGTATGAAGGGTAAAGGGGAGGTCAGAGATCTGAAATGAAAGTGTAAAAAAATCAAAGAGAAATACTGAATCCAGAAATATTTTCATTACAGAAGAGGAGGAGGAGGAATGTGTGTTCGCACAAAGAGAGGCTCTCACCCCGGGATGAATGTGGAGTCTTTGGGGGCCGGACCTGTCGTTGACACCTGCGACGGGCCAAATGATGATAAAATATGCCTTTGCTGGAACATTTGACGGCTTATAACTTTTTGCCATGAATAATGACATTTGAATTCCAAAGTTATTAAAGTTCAAATGAGCAGGTTCAAGCCATAGTTGAACAATATTCCCTCCCAAAAAAATAATAATGGCGCATTGATTTTGAAACATTTAAGCGTTGGTCATTTTGCAGATGTCAAATAAAGTTGACTTTGACTGTGAGGTTGGTGTAGCGAGTTGTGGTGTGCGACTTTTCCCAGAGTTACACCATGTACATTTAAAGCTCAGCTCATCCCAAGCACACAATCACAGCGTCTCACTCTGGGGGCATTTATGGACAAAAAACACCCCCCCCCCAACACACACTGTCCCGAACCTCTCTTTTCAAACCGGGTGCTCGGTCGAGTTACGGAATTAACATGAGTCACTTTGGAGACTCTGTGGACCACCTTCTTTTTTTTTTGTTGTTAATTAGAATCAGCCTTATTTACAAGGTTACACAAGATACTTCATTACTATAGATGCTGGGGAGATAGAGACGGGGGGGGGGGCAAATCTCAGGTGGATCCACGCTGATGGGCTCTGGGAAGGAGAGGGCGCTTTGTTGGGAGTGGGACAGTGGAAGTAACTGGAGAGGCAGGGAGCAGGATGTGTGAAAGGCTCCAGGTACAGGTGAGGGCCAGGCCCCGGGCTCCCATCCACCAGCAATACCGAGGCTTCTTTTTTTTTTTTATACCTCTCTTGCTCTTGTTGTGTAAATGGTTCAGGTACTCCGAACTGACCCCGTGAAAGAGAGCGGCGCACAATGGACAAACACACACACACACACACACACACACAAAAAAAATCAACAGTTAAAGGTGACCCGCCCGGGTCGAGGGAAGCGTCCCGATCTGAGGGGTTGTGGGGCCCACGTTTTGCTTTTCCAATTCACTGTGAATCACAGCGATTTGGGGGAAAATTAAGTTTAATTGGTAGGTATAATTGTTTTTTTTTTTACTTGGGTAGTCAAAAGGAAGCCCATAAATCGCAGCATACCAAATGATGGTGAGTCTGATGTAAAAAAAAAAAGAAAAAAAAAGAAAAAGAGCATATAGTGAATAACCCAGATTCATTAAAATAACAAAGAAACCGTTAATTTGGTATTTTAATTATCAATGAAATAATTGGATTAAATTAATCAAAGAAGCAATTGTCCAGTTTCAATTTTTCCATCATGACAATATGAACCAGGACATCAGACAGCACCAGTGATTAGTAGATGGTTTTCTGAAGGCTCAGAATGCCTCAACCAAAAAGCTTGTTTGGTGGTTAAATAATAAAAAATCCACCATTGAAACAAACTAATCCCAGTAGCATCGTTCATTCAGGTAAAACAACCAGTGGCGAGGACCTGAGTCTTGGCCCTTCAGTTTCAGAAGCTCTTCTGATTGGAGAACCACTCCAGCCACTTTTAGAAAATTGTTTGCAGGAAACAACGAAATGGCATCAAAGGTTTTTTTTTTATGTGGGGGTTGGCGTGTGGGAACAGGGTCAGAGTATCCAGCATCATAGCTTCTGGAGACTCCATGAAGCCTGACCTGACCACAAAGAAGGTCCTGGACTGGATACCCTGCGGAGCTCTGTTCCACGGTCACCTAATCCGAGGAGCGGGGCCACTCCGCCTCAGCCCTGGTGCCCAGAGGTTGGCCGAGGCCCTGCCCTCCTCTCCTCCCTCTCCATTCACCGCGCTTAACCTCCGAGCAGTAACCCAAACCTCCGTGCCCCCGACGACTCCTGCGCCTCAGCTCGCAACAATAGGCCCTGTTCAGCCCTCCTGCCCTCAGTCCCACTCCATAATGCAACGGGGCAGATTGGGGGTATCGAACCCAGGTCCTTTTTTTTTTTTTTTTACCCCAGGAAGATGCGAGGTGCGACCGCAGCCATCCTCCAATTTCACTCTGAAATGACTCAGTTATTGGTCCCCACAGAATCTGCGGTGAGTTTGACCTTTACACTCCAGAGGTCAAGAAACCAATTAGCATCATAGTTCATCATATCCATATAGCTATATTGGCATCAATCCCTATTTTTTCATTCTACAATGAAGCCATTTGGAGACGAGGGTATGCTCTGGCCCAGAAGGTTGCTGAGCTGAAAGTTAAAAATCAATATGGTACAATACAAAGAATACAAATACTAACATGTAGATGATTCGTTCTGCCCATGGAATCCATCCAAAAGTTATTATTATAACAATTATAATAGAGATTTCAGTCTAAACCCAATAATGCCTACTAAGTGCAGGTTCTGTCGCTGCAAGTTCAGGGGAAATCCAAAGACATAATGACACAGGCTCTGGGACACAATGTTATACTTATGCAATTATACTTACTTATTTTCCACAATTTGGAAAAATGGTGAACTCACGGCAGAAGAAAAACCAGGTGATCTCTAAAGATGGAGCCAGATCTGCAAAACACAAGAAGAATCTAAAGAGGAAAGTTATTTTCCAACCAAAAGTTTGACACATTTATCAGCTGATAATATAAATATATATTAACATTAGTTAAATTACAAAAATGTGAGTGTGCGGGTGACGAGGGGGTGGGTGGCATGGACATCTCACCCAGGATGAGAGCCACGCTGCTGGAAAAGGAGGGGGGTGTGTGTGTGTGTGTGTGAGAGTGCTAGCGTGTGTGTGTGTGTGTGTGTGCGTGCGCTTGCGGGTAGAGGGAATGCCCCAGAAACACAACACCGGCTGACACGTATGGAATGGACTCAGTGCAGGACGACACGCCTGCCAAAAAGAGACGAGATCCACACCATCCAATCTCCTCCACGGCCAAACGTTCAGCCTGTGAAACGGAGCTGAGCACGACGGTCACGCGCACACGCCGTCTGCCGCAGGAGCGTGTTTGTCACCGAGTCTGAAAAGATTGCTAAAAATTGAAGAAAAAAGGGAACATTGAAAAAAAAAAAGTGATTTCCAAGTAAAAAGAGCAAGAATTTTACATTTTAAATACCTGCAAACCTCCCTGTAGTATTTTTTATTTGTTATATATGAAAAGAAGCTGAAAACTCAATTTAACAGCCTGAGTCTAAAAAAATAAAACTTTCCACTAAGATGGAATACTTATCATTTATTTCTTCAGGAGAAGTTAAACCACCACCATAATATAGAAGAAGTGTAGAATTGGCATTATGACTTCAGGAAAGTGAAAATGTCAAGGTGCACTCCACAATGTGAGAAAAATTACACACCACATACTTACCAGCACATGGCAACAACAGATAAGCAGCTACTCAATAGATTTAATATATCTTTTTTTTCTTTTTTTCAAAGTGAATAATAATCTTTGTTTTTTTGGTTTTACTGAACGATAAAGAGGAGAGTGACACAAGCGCAGATATTCATCTTAAAAATCCCTTCAATTACAAATGCCCACAGACGACCTTTCGCTTCCCTGAAATGACACGTCTCCACAAACATTTCCATTGAAACATCCAAGAAACACCAAAACAGAACATGCCCACTGCTGAAGAAACAAAACACTCGTCCCATTATTTCCCACGTATCCACTCCGTCATAATATATGACTCAAGCAAGTGAGTCCAAAAAAAACAAAAAAAAACCTTAAAAGAGATCTCCAGTTATCTACTACACAAAGGAAGTCTGTTAAGAGGAGCGATGGCCACGGCCCTTCCCACAGGGCCACGGCACCTTCCTCACAGATTCACATGGTTTTTGGTAACGCAAGTCCAAACGTGGCATGACATGTGACATGATCACATACAATGCATGATCTGAGGCGGTGGCACGGGACACGCCAGTCCAGAACACGTCTGTGCATGCACAGCAACACCGTGGCTTATTAAATTGAGTATTTGCAATTTCCATTTCTTGGCCTAAACCAACTTGGTGTTGGCTTGACGTTTCTTGCAAAGAAGTGGCTCATTCCACGAATCTCAAGCTCGATCCTTATGAGCTATTTTATTTACCGTACTTCTATTTATATCCCTCATTGTTGAAATAAAATGGCGCCACCAGCTAGAACTGCCGCTGTGTGTGTGAAAGATTGTGTGTATGTGCGTTTTTAGGTCAAGGGATGAATGTGAATATCGACCATAAATCCACAGAATGTATTGTAGAATAAATTGTGTGTTTTGTAGTAGTTGGAGAGTTTGGTGTGTTCAATTAATTTCAATAAATTGGGGGGGGTGAATCAAAGCGGAAAAGACGCTAATTATAAAGTGGTTTTAGTGTAAAAAAAATAAAAATAAATCAATGTGCAATTTGTGCGGCTAAATTATTATTATTTTTTTTTACTCGGCAGCGGTTGTTTCTTTTAGAAATCGACTTGCACCACATTTGGATTTGCATAACATTCAAATCTAAATGAGATGGAAACTGTTCTTGAGCTCAAGTCACGTTCAGGTTCAGTTCCAAACTGTGTGGCTTGAAGGCTATACAAACTCTGTATACTAATATGTGCAAATATAACTATTGTATGAATGTGTTCATTATAGTTGGACAGCAGACATCTTTACATTCATGGCTGAAAAACCATCAAAAAAACCAAAAAAAAAAAAAAAAAAAAAAAAGAGGTTCAAGTCAAAGCTTCGTATCCAGCAGGTATTCATTATCTTAAAAAAAAAAAAAAGAAATTCTAAACAGACCAAAGAGTCAGAACTCCGAGGAGCTGCAGCGGCTTTTGACTTTGGGCACCACCAGAATCTCGTCCCCGTCCCGGATCCTGTACGAGTGGAGCGCGCGGCTGCCGCACCTCAGCTCCTCGGGTCCCAACACCGAGCACATCTCGCGGTTGATGTAGAAGAGCCGGACGCCGTTGGCGGGCAGCTGCAGCAGAGCCCGCAGGCGCTTCTTCAGCTCGCCCACCGTCTGCTCCAGGCGGAGGCTCACCGCCTCCACCCTCTCCCCCCAGCGGACGTCCACCACCGTGCAGCGGGGGCTCAGGTCCACCTCGGCCAGCGGGGCCAACGGACCGTACTTGGACACCAGGAAGTGGTACCTGAAGGAGGCAGGGCGCACGTCAGAGAGAGGGGTCGGCCATTTTAGTTGTCAGGAATATTAGGGGTAAGAAAAAAATGTATAAAAGGAGAAGATGCCATGAAGTACATGAAGTCAATTTCTGCTCTTTCTACTCTGGTTGTTTTAATTAACACATTTAAAATCATGGCAAACAAACATGTATGTGTGTGTGTGTGTAGCCGTCAAAGCCGTGAGAAAGATCTCAGCCATCCCGAGGGGAACGCGTGTTTGAGATAAGGAACCCGGGAAACGATTAAATAAAATCCCGGAGAAAGGACCGAGCCGGAACAGCTGGGCCAATCAAAAGCAATTTCCTTCGACTCCACAAAGCCGCTCCCCGGGCCTTGAGGTCTGTGGCCAGAGCTCCGGTACTCCACCCTGGGGGACACCTCTCTAAAGCCACAGTGCACAAAGTGCCCTTCTGAGGGGGGGGAAAAGGCCATTTAGCTAAAAGGCTTCATTGAAAAAGGTGGTAAGCATGGCAGAAAGGGGGCAAACAATCACTGCAGGTGATAACCAGCCCCGCATTCCACTTCTCTTTTTAAGAGCAACAGAGAGAAAGAAAAAAAAGAAAAAAACAAAGACCTGGAGCCAGAGTCTGAAACTATCCAGACCAAATCTGGATCTTGTGTTTCCTTCTCTCACTTAGAAAAATGACCTGAGTGGCCCCACGATATCCTCTTGCTCCATTTTCACTCCCTCTCTTCTTCTTATTCCGCTGGAAACTCAAGAGTTATTTCCCCAAACCGTTTCTCTATTTCACTCTTTACCTGCAACTAATCCTTCCTGTGTACATCGCGTATAATCCGCAATTCTGTGGACAATTATTATTCTTTTTTTTATAGAGGCTGTTGCGGTGTATCAGTCTTGAAATAAAAATATTAACGCTTCGAGCTGCAGTTGGTAGTTTTCTCATGTGTCCACCCGAGAGGCTGCGACCCGGCCCCCGGCGGAGCTCTGATCTCTGCGTGTAGCCAGGCCACAGTAGGAAAGAGGATAGCGGCGTGTTTCGCTGCCCACCCCGCGCCTCCCCCCCCCCCCCCCCTCCCGAGTCATGCTGATCCCTCACCTCACCTCGGACCCTCGCGAAAACTGAGAAACTGGCTCCAAAACAAAAAACGGCAATATGACATTTATCAGCAGGAAGGAAATTATTTTAGACATGGAGTGGGAACACAACAGGTCCGAAGGCCATTTTGATTTTGTTTAACTTAAGGTGTATTGTACATTTAGTAGCACTTTGTTATGACATTAGAATAACTAATCAAACTCTCAACTTAAGGTCAGTAGAGTAGGTGTGTGTACATTTTATGCATATACTGTATATATATATATATATATATATATAAAAAGTCTACCTGCTACCTTGTGTATCAGTTTTCCCAATCAAAAAAAAAATTAAAAAAAATCCCGGGAACAAAGGACTCATTGAGCAGGTAAGAGACTGGTGGCATTGTCTCCCCAAAGGTTAGTTTCCCCACTCGGAGACTACACCTTCCTTCACAGATCGCTCCCCGACATTCTGCCCAGGTCAAGTGGAATGCCGTCCGAGAAGATATAGCGTCATATTTGAAAAGTATATTGAGGACAAAGGGGCAAGTTGTGGGTATGGTCAAAACTCTACAAGTTTTCACAGACATGCGACAGCTCACCGTAAGACACATTGACGGATTTGAGACACTGAAACACTGGATAGATGGAATGAATGAAGAAAACTTTTTAAAAAATAAAATAAAAATGCACTTCTCGTTATTTTTGTACTTTGAACTATTAGAGTGGAAAAACTCACTCATTTGACATGACCGCCTCTTTTTTTTAAAAAGGCGTGAAGTGAGAGATATGTTTGTGTATGGTAGTGTATGTATGAAGGTACCTCTGAGGCAGCTCCTGCTCTGGCGAGTCCTGGTGGTACCTGATGAAGAACCTCTCGGCGTCCTCTCTCTCGCCGTGAGACACCGCGCCACCGTTCAACACCGCCACAGACGGCAGCCTGCGGGGCGGGAGCGACATCATTTTCATTTTTTCATTTCATAAGGCAGTACATTGTTTTTTTTATTTTTATGAAAACCTGCGTTTTGACTCACTGTGCTAAGAGGAGGCTACGTCTCTCATGGGTGGAGTAAGGCTGCAGTAGAGGAATGCCCTTGGCTTTCACGTCCTCCAGCTTGGGGAAGAAATTCAGCCTCTCGATGTCCTCCCATTTACTAAGTCCTGAGGCACAACACCACGACAACACAGTGAGCACAATAATCGCACACACGTGACAATGTTTGAGCGCCACACTCCATCGTCTCTATCCCCCTTTCTCAGACCCGAGTTGTTGAGGTTGATGCGCCGCAGGTTGGGGAAGAGTCGCTGCAGCGTCTCCGGCGAGTCACCCACAGACTGGATGCTGTTGTTGGCCAGCACCAGCGTGCGCAGACACGGATACATGGGCCCAAACTTCCGGACGTCGGCCCAGTCCCGCAGCTGGTTCTCGGTGATCTGCAGCAGGCGCAGCGACGGACAGGAGGTCTGGGACTCGGACACGCTGTCGTAGCCGTTCAGACAGAGGAACAGCTCCTCCAGCCTGGCGAGGTGAGGGGGGTCAAGTTTGAGAATTGTACAGTAGGTACAACAAAAAAAGAAAAATATTGAAGAGAAAATTAATTGATAACTTAAAGGAATAATATTAAATAGGAATAAAGGAAAAAGTGTCACGAAATCAATCACAACAGGGTGCCAGTACACCAATTACAGAGAAGACATAGCCTTAAAAAGAAATATTTTTGCACTGCATGCTGGGTTCTTCCAAGCTCCATCACTTACTCTGGTGTGTTTCGTGTGAGCGTGTGCACGGCGTCCCAGCTGACGCGCGTGTTGATGAGGACCAGCCGCCGCACCCTGGAGAAGAGCTCGGCCGTGCTGGGCTCCAGCTCCACGCCGCCCAGAGGGTTCATGCTCAGGTTGAGGAAGTCCAGACGGGGGACGTTGGAGACGATGGTGCAGATCTGGCAACCCAAAAAAAGCCCAAATAGTATAAAAGCGTGTTCAGTACTTGAGAATACAGGCCTCCAGTAGAATTTGGGGGAGTTTTTTTTCCACCCACCTCTCCCCAGTCATTGAGCTGATTGTTGGACAGGTCCAGCTCCACCACGTGGCCACAGAAAGTGGCAATGTCCGACTTGTCTCCAGCTTTACTGATCCCGCAGTTGTTCACCACCAGTATACTGGGCAGGTACAGGCGATCTGAACAACACAAACGTTGCGATAAAGTTGTGGACCGGGTGTCGTCAATGAACATTGTTCGTCGCTCACCCTTCACGGGGGACCCCGGAGGGCTGGGCAGGACCACCACTCCCACCCCTTGGCCGTACGGGAAGTTGTCTGGGTTGTACTTCTCGCTGATGACCTGGACGAAGGTGCGCACCTCCTCTTCATCAGAGGAGGACTCCATGGTTGTGGCCCTAAAGGGAGAAAAGACACACAATATATGCTGTGAAATTTTGAAGCGCTGAAGAGTAGATCATTTATTTTCATAGGATTTATTTATTTATTTTTAATCAGCAGATTTGCTGCACTGGTATTTATAGCACCAGGGCCAACATGTGGAAAAAAAAAGCTCCAGTGGAAGTGCTCATAGTGATCAAGAAATATGTCTTTCAGCAAAATATTGTTTTTGACTCATGCTTCAAAAAATATTATTACTGATGAGTGGCCTACAATCAATTCATTGTTGGTTTTGAGGTCTCCACTCAGAAAAATACAGAGAATCACAAGACTTAAAGAAACTTAATTAAATAAATATATCACGAGCTACTGATTTAAAGCTGCAATAAACAACTTTTCATTCTGTGAATATAATAACTCAACTAGTGTTTGTCCAAATACTTTACATCTCTACAAGCAAAAAACAAAACAAAACACATAAACGGTTCCAAACTGGGAAAAAAACAGATAAACTGAGTTTTGGAAATGCAGGAGGTTTCTCTCCTGGTGGTGCTTGGATTAAAGGCCTCTAAAAATAAGCCATCTACAACACAGAATGACCCAGAAGACACAGAAGCAGAAATGTGAGAGGGCGACGCTGCACTGACACGAGCAGGTGCACGTGTGACACAAATTAACTTCTGAGTGAGGCTGCACCACCTGTTCATGAGGAAAGTCGTTTTTTTCCTCTGTGGCGCTCAAACAATTAGTCGACCAGCTGATTACAAAATTAAGATGATTAAATGAGCAGTTTTCATCATTTGTCTTTTATGCAAATTTAGAAGATATGTTTAGGTTTTGGCTTTAGGTTTTTCTACACAAAATAGTGTGTGTTTGGGCCAATGACATATACATCACTAATATTATTGTTATTATAAATCAGGCAGCAGTAGAAAAAAGGGCATGAAGCTTTGCATGAATTCAGGTAATAGTTTTCCTTGATGTTGATCATATGCTCAATCACAAGCCTGATTAGCTCTATCAGTTTCAGACACGTGTCTGATGCAGATGATTTCTCTTTTTCACCTCTGATGTAGGAGACCGAAGGAGAGACCCACTTCCTCCACACATTAGATCACATGTCTGCTCCTCATCCTCCTCCTCCTCCGCTGGTGCTGAGAGAAAACCTTCATGAGATGAAACGAGAAGAAAAAACATCAGCAATGAATAGATTCAATTAAATGCGCAATTAATAAAGATAAATTGATTTTGCAAAAGCAAACAAAACTCCTTTCATCTCGTGTACATTTAAAACATTATTATTGTGCCTTATGAGGTGGTAAAAGGAACATTTGAGTGACAGCTGGAATCTTGACATGGACAACAGTCCTGAGGACACTGTGGACAAAAAATATTGTCTTTTTAACATATGTCACAGAATCATTCTGTTTAACAGAATCTACCTATATAATATCACATACATTACCACTAAAAAAATAATTTTAGACAGAAAATGTTATTATTCTTTTTTTTAAGTCGATTTTTGTTTTTGCTGCCCCCCCGTCGTGTCCTAGCAAGGACAGTCAAATAAATGTAATGTTTGCTTACTTGAAGACAAATCACATTGGTTAATAAATTATCGCCGAATTTAAGTTCTACGTATAGAGATTTATAAACACACAAAAGAAAGAAAAATAGAAGAAAAGGCAGGAGAGAAAAGAGAAGAGAATTAAGAAAAACAGGATATTTTCAACGAGGTTCAGGGCAAACATTTGGAGGACGGAACGCTCGTGGGGGTTGTTTAAGCCCCGAGGCCTGGCTTCATAAAGCGTAATATATGTATATGAAAAAACGATATAAACAAAATAAGCATTTATTTAATCATATGATGGAAGCGAAAATGTTAACCACACAAGCTGTCAACATCCAAAAGTGTGTAACGTGTTAGAAGTTTTCAGTGTGTGCACACGTCGTCTAAAAGGTGAGATTTCAGGAGGGTCGTTGTCGAAACGACGTCATGATTTCCCTTCATCATCACACGTCAACCATGTAATGTTTACATATTTTATATTTATATAGATATAAAAATATTAAAGCTGTAGCACTCACCGTCCCCCGGAACCTTCTAACGCTCTGTTTGTTTTTGTTTTTCTTCAGTTGGTTGACCATTTAAGACACGCCCACTCCCCCGGAAATGACGTTATTTAAACGTCTATTTTCTTTTTTCTTCCTCCGTTTTCTGACTTTAACTTAAAGATATATATTTTTCTGAGTGGTAAAAAAAAATGAATTAAAATTCAATACATTATCTGCTTTAATTAGCTAAATAAAAAAATAAAAAATCTAATGATGTTAAAAGGCAAATTCCTGACACAAAAAGATCGATACACTTACAGTGTGACTGAATTACTCAAACAGTATATTACGTTGCCACAGCTATGGTAAAAAAAACAAAAACAAAAAAACCTATTTGTCATAAAGACAATATAAGGATAAAACAAAAAAAATGTTATCACATAATCTATCTTAGGTTTGAATCAGGTAAACGTAAGACACCATGGGCTACACAGAGCAGACCCTGCTGCAGCAGCCCTGCAAAGCTAAAGAATAAAGCTTAGAATTAGTACAACATACACTGAGATAGTCTTTTAAATTATGCATAAAAGACAGAATACATTCGTAAATGATCAGAGTTTTAAACATGTATGTTTTGAAATTGGTTCACTGTAAACATCACAACACAGCTTAGAGAATGCTGGAAGAACCGCTGCTGTATAGTTGAAGATAACTGTGGTACATGGTTGGGTATTTTCAGCCCCTGATAAGGTACATGGAAGTTGGGTGTGATGAGTGAAATGTCTCCAGCCTGAGGAGAACATTTTTAAAATAGGTCACAAAGAGATAATCTAGTATTTTTAGATCTGAGCACAGTGGTGTTGAATTAGGTTCCATTTGACATATGAAATACTCCGATATGGAAAGCTGATTTTAATTTGTCATTTAAAATTAATTTCTTTTTTTTCTTTTTCTTTATTTTGAATGAAATGCAACATAAATGCTATGTTTGGGTGGTTTAGATGCAGTGGAATGGGCGTACCTCGTGCTACCACCAGATGGCAGTCATGTAGATGTAACCCTTACATGTAGATTATCTATCCATGCATTATCTATACAGCTTATCCTTTCAGAACAGGAACAGGCAGGTTACACCTCCGGCCGATCAAAAGGACAACACACAAGACAAGACTCATTTGCCAACACAACCGGGGTCAAATTCCAAACCACAACAGACCAAAATCACCCTCACACAACTTTATAATGGATAACTTGACTTTTTATATATATAAAAAATGTATCTCGGTTAAAGTACATATTATCAGGAGTTGCAGATCTGTCCAAAGTCCCCAAAGCTGCAATGTCTGTGTGAAACAGCTGCAGCGCCATCCACTGCTCAAATACTGCAACTGCATCTCCACCACTGGATTAACCAGATGTTTAGTATGTACAATACATTCACTACCGCATAGTTTCTTTTGGAAGCCATTGGTGTGCATGAGAATTAAAAAAGAAAATTTAGCATTTTTGATACATTGAAAAAAATACCTATATGGTTTGATCAAAATTGACCACATTACATTATGTCCTATTATATACCATGCCACTTATCTATTTGAAGTACTCTGCAGAACAATCGTGGATAAAGAAACGCCTTCTAAAACAAGACGTTTTACATATTTAAGACTCTTAAGAAAATAATGGGAGATTAAAAACACGACAGGCACCTCAGATTAGTTTGAACATCGTTTCCCTGGCAATGTGAACTGAAATGTGCCTCCTACTTCAGAAGAGTCTCATAAATGACCTGAAGACTCTGGCTAATCCTCGTGCTGTTATTTGAGTGCTGGGATTAACTAGAGAAAAAAAAAAAGATAGAGGTGTGCAAATAAATGAATGGGTGGTGCTCACGAATGGCTTTTGTTAATATGCACCTCATAAGAGAAATCAATGATATAAGAAAGGTGGTTAATGAAGGGTCAGGAAGAAAAAAATCCACAGAGAATAATACGAGGACAAAGACACGGGAAAAGAAGGAGTGGCCACACACTGTCCTAATCCTGAATGATCCTGTGAGTCACAGAGACTAATCTACCAGTACCTGAGGGACGGAGGACACTTAACTGGAGCAGAGGAGTCCAAACCCACATGGTCATCGGGTTTTGCGAACACCCAAAATCTATATTTCTTCTTCTGCCTCTTCTGGATTATTCATCATCATCATCATCATCATCATTATCATCATCATCATCAATAACAGTGGGACAACTAAAAATGGCGCTCCTGAGGGCAGGCTGGCTGTGGAGACAAAGTGAGTTAATAAAGGATTGTTATTTTTGTTGGCAACAATTTTACACTATCAATAATTCCACTAGAATGTTTTAATAATTCAGAAATATGACTTAATAAACTGTGATTTTGTAGTAGAAACCCCTCATTATCACTTATTGATGTGTTTATTATGCTTCGGAAGAGCTAATGAAAGATTATGCTCTGAAGACGGACAGTGCACGGACATCATAGATGTGGCAGGAATCGACCAGTAGAGCTCTCAGCTATGCAAAAATATCTTATCAGTTGAAAAAAAAAATGTGCATACGATATTTCAGCTGATACTGTCCTGATGCGACATTAAACCGGCAACAGACATCTTTTTGACGATATAGTGTAAAAACAGGGCTGGATTACCTGTTCTAGAAAGTTCAAAGTGTCACTGTTATGAAACTCTGTCATTTATAATCCCATTAATTATCCCCGTCTATGTGTGCAAGGGGATTACCGAGGTAAGGTAGTGAGGGTTTGTGTTTGTGCTGGAAAAATACTGCACCTAAATACACAGAAATGCAAATAAAAAAATAAAAAAATATGTGAGCGCATAAGCTGCAAACTTACAGTCTTAGGATGTTTAACTTATTATGGATCATTTTTCTAAACTTGCTGAAATGGATGGAGGCAATGCCACTCAACTTAATCCTTTTTTCCCATAAAAACCTTTATCAATGGAGAACCCAATCAATAAAGTTCCTACATTGCTGTTAACGTTATTGATGGTAGCACCGACTCAACTTTCACTTTATCCAGCCATAATTTAAGGGGAGCTGTTGTGGATTTGAGATTTTTTTTTAAAAAAGAGGGTTACCTTGTCGCTCCTCTCAGCTTCTGTCCTGAAACGCTGGAAGTTGAACTGGTGTGACCTTTGGATCGACGGCAGCCTCTGCTTCTACAAGACGGACAGCAGACGAGAGCTGGAGCACCGCGTCAGCCTGAAGATGACGTGCGTGGACGTGCGGTGTGGCCTGGAGTGCGGAGGTACACGGCACAGGGAAAAAACACAATGCAATGCAATCCATTCTCTGAAAAAAACGATTTGAATAAACCAACTGCCTTGATCATTAATACAAAAATTTAAATAAATTATAAAATAAAAAGCAGACTGATGAATAACCTGGCTGCAGGTGTGACTCCTCCCGAGAGCAACCCCAGGGACAACCTGATCGTGGTCCAGCTCAGAGACGGTGCCACGCTCAACCTGTGCGCCAACAGCCAAGATGAATCCATGTAGGTTCTCTCAATTTTTCTTTTTCTCCCACATCATCATCATCTCTTCATTCATGTTGTTTTTTTCCTCCCTTAGAGCCTGGAAACTGACTCTGCTCGAAACCAGGAGAAATCCGGTGAGGGGGTCTTCTGCTGAAAATAAGAATGGATTCATCAGATTCCATTCCTGTGGTGACACTAGTGATTTCTTCCTTCCTTCTCCTGTAGGTTTTCAACTATGACCCATACGATGACTCCTACGAGGCCGTCCCCCTCAACAGCCACCACACTGTCTACATCACGCCTGGAGCAGGACCAGGTACGTTACCATGGCGATGCAGCGGGATCCGATTGATGCCTGGGCCCAGAACATCAACTGATCATGGGTTCATTATTATTACTGGGTTTTCTTTCTGTAGTTGACTTGACACACATATTTAATAGGAGCAACATATTTAATTTTAGCCATTAAAAGGATTTTTTCCTCCACTTTTACCACCACTCTCTACTCTGGACAATAATGTGATAACATCACATGTGCATCGACTGTGTTTTCCTCTAAGGAACCCACCAGGTGGTTGTTCAGAGGGACCCGTTTGATGGAGTGATGGAGAATCTGGCCCTGGGTATGTTGGCAGGAATGGCAGCAGGGGCGGCCATGAGATCCTTCTTCTGGATGCCCTTGTTTTTCTGCTGAGGCGACTCTTTCCATCACTGACACAACGACGCTGCACAGGATTCATGTGACCCCAAAGAACCATACCAGAATCAGCATCTGCAGGAAAAAGGCTTTTCAGCTGCAGCTGTGGTTATGTATGATTATGCGCAATTTATGCATATATAACTCAAGCTGAAATGGATGGTATTTATAGATATATATTTTTGTTTTGCTTGTATATGCATCACTTCACATTTTATTTGTGAAAACAGATCAGTCAGTTTTGTATTTATATTTTCTGTTGTCTTAATTTTACACAATGCATGCTGAAGAAAAAACTGTACACGTGCAATCTTTAGCAGAAAATAAACTGATGGTGAAATATATTTTTACCAATGTGTTGCTTTGAATAAAATAAACCCAACACAGGGTCAACTACCGTACCTTATTCAGATGTCTGTGTCTGTGCAATACCTTATCCTCGTCAGCAGATGGCGCCATATCTGCAGAGGAAGAATGTTTTATAAATATAAAATATATTAAAAAAAAGCTCAGGAAATTTTAATATGGAAGCCTAAAACCAACACAGAGGTGAAACTGTAAAAATGATTTGTGTTCAGACCTGTGAGTGTCCGCTGATCTGTCTCCATGACGACCACGAGTCAAGGTTTAAAAGGCAAATTGGAAAATAAATGATTTAACATTTGTCTTAGTCAGACTACCAATATCTGCAGAGGAAGAATGTTTTATAAATATAAAATATATAAAAAAAAAGCTCAGGAAATTGTAATATGGAAGCCTAAAACCAACACAGAGGTGAAACTGTAAAAATGATTTGTGTTCAGACCTGTGAGTGTCCGCTGATCTGTCTCCATGACGACCACGAGTCAAGGTTTAAAAGGCAAATTGGAAAATAAATGATTTAACATTTGTCTTAGTCAGACTACCAGGTCAATACCACATGGGCAAACACTTTTAAATGAAATGGAACCTATTAATAATTTTTCCATTATAATGTTGCTTTAAAAACAAACAAAAAAAAAAACATTTAAACTCTGTACCAAAAATAAAGGGGGACAGGGACTTTATTCTCATACCAATGATGATGCACTCACCTCAGCATACAGAGTAAAGAAATGTACTGAAATTAAAAAAATAAGTTTTATCTATGTGTGTGTATGTGTGTGTGTGTGTGTGTGTTAAAATAAGTATAGCAGTTTTGTCCATTTTTTGAAATGGAATGTGACCATTCCTCACTAATAATTAAGAATCAGTCTATAGTAAGAGCTATTACAGATTTGTTTTGTATCATTTTCTGCAGGTTGAGTTGAGTTGAGACAAAATGAATCTGAGCTTAATGCATTATACAACATTGTCTGGTTTCTGTCACTGGTGAAGAAGTTCCAAAGCTCCTGTGCCAGACTCTTGTATGGTGCATATATGTTATTTTCTATGCACCACACAAAAGTGAGTTATTTTGTCACTCCCTTGGATTACAGGCAGATTCAACCTGTCTTTGCGTGTTGGTATGATCAGTGCGTCAGAGAGTGTCGGGTCCAAATGCTTCCTCCAAATGATGATGTCACTTCCGGTGGGCATTTTTCAGGCGTCAATTCAAAACATCTCAGCGGCTTGTTTGGCAGGTGCCCTCACTCAGGTTTCTCCCCAGCGTGTTTCTTTGACTTTCACATGTTCCCCAAACTGTTACTCCTCCTTCAGCAGGACTCCTCTCTGAGCACGTCCGTTAATTTGCCCTTTCACGCCGTCACCTCCCAACTTTCCCTCTGCTTGAAGTTTCCGGATCAGATCGTGGGGACCCTTCCCCATCAGAGCGGACGGGTGCCTGTAGGAGCCGGCCAGTCGGTCCCACAGCGTGAAGTACTGGCCGTAGTTGTAGTCAAAGAAGAGGTGGTGGTCCGTGTGGTGGGCCGAGCCGTTGATGACGCTGGTCAGGCCGCCGGGGACGCGGTAGTCGCCGTCGTGGATGGAAATGGTCCAGATGTTGACGAAAACGTAGAGGGCCAAATAGAGCACCTTGTGGAGGGGGAAAAGGAAAGGGTAGATGTGGTAAGGGAGCCCCTGCATGAAGCCGTCCACGGGGTGAAAGGCGTGGCTCGCAAACGGAGAGGGGATCTTCCATACGTGGTGCGGCTTGTGAAACAGCTGTTGGAAGAGAAGAGATCTTAAAACGTTTTTGTTTCAATCATACTGATAAAGCATATTCATATAAGAATCTGTAGCACAGAAATAAAACCTTGAAAAATAAGATAATAGTTATGGTGAGATCTGAAGACATTATCATTATTGGTTGGAAAGCTGAATTTTAATTACTCATTTTAAGAAAAAACCCAGAATGGTGGTCACCTTATAAATAAGCTTATGGTGGAGGAAGCGATGAATCCAGTAGATACACATGTCAGTGAAAAACAGGAAGGAGATCATACTCAGGAAGAGCCCGGGCCAACCTGAAAAAATAACAAAGATGGTGTCATCCTCAGGAACTTGGTGCCTGACCATGAAAGCATCTGAAAAATTTGCTGAAATGTGGTGAATTTATTCTTCGCATTACCCAGCGGAGAGTCACCGACATGGTCGTACAATTTGCTGTATCCCCTGACCTCGGCGAAAAACAGAGCCACTGTGGGGAGGCTGATCCAGGGCAGAGAGGTCATGGCATATTTGATCTCCCTCTGAACCTGATTCTACAAAAGAAAAAGGACATACAGATTTCACATAAATATAGACAGAGCGTATAGGAGGGATTTTTTATTAAAATGAACATGCCCTGCTATCTACACAAGAAAATGTCCTGTGATGATCAGAGATTTAGCTTGATAGAAGTGTGGACATTGCACCTTATAACTGAATTCTGTATTTGATTGAAATTAATGTGTAGAGTTTGTGTGTTGCCTTGTTGCTGTTGTGATAATATGTTTTTGTATTTAATCCTGTTTTAGACAACATTCACTAAAAAAATACAGGACACCACTGTTTTAGGACATGCACGATGTCTCCTAATTTTCAAAACTTTGATAAATCTTTAAAGATAACTATTTCAGTAAGAATGAGGTCCAGAAAGGTCTAATCTTATTTTTGGTGTGTCTAAAGTTCTTTTTTAAGCAAAAAGCGTTATCTATTTTATCATCTAGCATTCTGAATACATCTACATAATGGACGGTGTACAACTTCACTGTACTTGTGTAACCGGTGGGATATGTCAACATCTTGTGTTACTTTGTTCACCATTTGTGTGTGCAACAAAATGCGAATCCACAAACGTCCCGCAGTGCAGTTATCATTGAAAAAATATAATTAAATAATAAAATAAAACATTAAAAGAGGCTATTAATGTGGCATTACATGTGTGACAATACAGTAACAGATAAAGAAATGTCAGATCATCTGAAAGCATGTGCACACTAAAACCTACATTGTAGGCATTCCCATGGATTTGTTTAAAGTTCAAATGTATCAAAGGCTATCAGTACACGATTCACAAGCTTCCTACCTCTAAGAATTGTGGGTGCTTCTTCAGCTTGTGGTCGAAGACGAAGTAGTAGCTGAGGACTCCCAGGCCCAGGTACAGGACGGCGGCCCCCAGGTTGGTGAGCACCAGCAGGCTGAGGATCTGACGCAGGGCCCCGTCCTCAGGCCACGACGCTGGGTACACGTACGGCGTGAGGAGGTAGTAGTCTGCCACGTCCAGCACAAGATCCATGGTTGAATCTGTAAAGTAACAGCCATAGTTACATATCGGTATACATAGTTAATGAATTAAAATGCTATAATGTGCATGATATCACAAACAGTGTTTAATTGAGTTATCTTTTAATAATGAGCATATCAAATGTCAACACTTGTGTGAAAGTTCACACATGTTGTGTTCACATATTCCAAATAAATACAACCAACAAAGAATTATTAACTAATTTTAATCGACAAAAATAACTGAAATAACTTGAATGACAGGAGGTGAGTAATATGCATTCACGTTTCCTTTTTAGATCACATAGATTTTTTCCTCTAATACTGTTTAATTATATTGAATAAGTATTATTGTTACGTATGTAGAGTTATTCAATACATTTACATTTACGTAACGATAATAATCCGATCTACAGTTAAACCTGCACTTAAGTTTAATACTAAATAAACGGCTGGATTACAGGGGTATATTCACAGATTACATTCATTCATTTTTTTAAAATAATTTATAGATAATTATAAAAGCGCTTTTACCTTCCTCCTGTTTCGGGACTAAAGTGCAGCGTTGTGTACTAAACTAAAGAAAGAAGAGCGACCAATCACCTGCGACTTCCCGGTTACATCACAGCAGCGGCGTCCAATGGGAGAGAAGCTTCTCATCACGACACGGTGTGTTGTGTTCTCCGATTGGCAAAAGAGAGGATCTGATCATGGTGTCACACTCAAAAACAGCACTTCCGGTCAAAGCTGGAACGACATCGCCGTAACATGTTCACACCTGCACACACGAGCCATTTAAACGATACACCCCCGAACATTTAACTCGTATCTGGTTTTAAACCAAATAAATAAAACTCTTGAAAAATCTGGTAAGTTATTTGAAAAATTATGAGCCGCAACTCAAGTCAGCAAAGTCTTTGTTAGGTTCTGGAATATTAAAAAAAAACAAAAACAAAAACAAAACTCAAAACATGAATTATGCTTGTAATAACTCTTTTCACAGTTAAATAATACAACAATAAAACACTCACAAATAGGGTAATATTAATTATTAAGCTAAATTGAGATGTTTTTTTTTACAAATGTTTTTAATTGTTTTTTTTTTAAATACTGTGGCGCACTGTGAATGATCATATTTTATGATGCACCTGCTCTATTACTAAAACGTACTTTTATTAGAATCGTTATACTGCTGAGATAGTAGTAGCAGTAGTACATAACATTTGTGAATACTTCACAGGCTCATATTGTTCAACTGTTAAACTTCTGTGATAATCTGCCAGTGTTTCACTGACTGTAACCTTCAGTGAATATTTTATTTTCTCAATCTGTCATCAGAATAAATTATTTTATGGTTGTGTTTTACAGGCAGTGAAGGTGACACCCGTTCAGCCACATGGTGTCACCATCACCCTGAGTTACAACAGCTTTTAAATCACTGTAGGAAAAATGACACCTCTCCTGTTCCATTAAATGAAATGTAGTCAGGTACATTCAGTCTGTAGAAAAGCAGTGTTACTTCATCCTCTGGTGCATATTTAGTAAGCGGCCCTCTTTTTTTTGTCTTCAGAATGTTTATATACGAGGTCCTATAGTACGCAACAGAGGAATTAAACAGAGCAAGAGTTATCGTACTCATTACAGAACATTTGGATTTAATGGATAATTTAATGAGTTAACTTCAGTCAGCAGCATTATAAAGATAATCTCTGGTTTTCACTCATTATTAAGAGAACATACACTCGGCTTTGTTCCGTCGTGTTCGTTTCTTAAGCCTCTCGAAGAAACTTTTAAATACTCTGGCTTCTCTGCAGGAGGCCTTTTGTTCTTTTCCTCTTTACTTTTAAGTAGAACCTATTGCCTATCTTCTATCGGATCAATTTTCATTATGATGTTTGTATTGCCACCAGGGACCGCCAAACATTTCAAATGACTCTTCTTTGTGGCCCTTAAATTGCCCCCAAAAAGCCCTAAATGAACTTTAAGCCCTGGAAAATTAAAAGTTGGGTTCCTCTATTTACTTTAAACGTTGAGTTCTAGTTAAGGGATTGCGGAGTATCTCAAAGTAATTATCTTTTATATCCAACCAAAAAGCAGTTTTTATTAAATAAGCAATAAAATGATTAAATTAAATACGTGACCAGACAATGTAAAGATTCAAAATTCACTTGGGTTATGGTTTAACCCCTGATGATAGATTAAATTAAAACTTTTTTCAACATCTAGTTTAACCATTCTTACAAAATGTCCATATTTATGAAGGGCAAACTCACCAAAACTGCATTTGTGATGTAGGAATCATCGTTAAACGGGTGCCAGGCCATTCAGGTGCATTTCGTTTCCACAGCATCTGCAAAACGAAGAAAAATTAAAATGTTAGTGGATTTCAGTGGCTACAATCTCTTACTGTGTTAATGTTTGTCTACCAATATATCTTGTTTTCTGAAGTTTGTCTCCACTTTTTAAACCCAAAACTTTGGAGAAGAAAACACAACAAACAAGGTTAGTGTCAGCACAGGCACAGCAGCGAAGGGGGAAAAAAAAACAACAAAAAAAAACGGGCACTTAAGTTCTTTTGTGGTCGTCTTTGACTTGGAGGATTGGAACATTTTCCTCGACATATAAATGGAAGAAAAAAAAAAAAAAGGGTTTGCACCATGGCTCAGTGGTCAGGATGGTGACGCGGAGAGAGGCCGCGGTGCAAAGGTGAGCTGCTCCACGACAACCACCAGCAGCAGCATCGCCATGACGACGCCAAGACACGCTGGCTGTAGATTTGCCTGCATTAGTATGACATACAGCGCGGCGGCTGGCCTTTCAGCATCGCTCTGCTCTCAGGCAGGACGGCAGATGGCTGCACTTTGTGTTTACTGATACAGAGCTGGAGGCTGTCTGGTCATAAGTCATATCGTAATTACGACTCACTCTGTTTGAGCAATATGCCCAACATTTGGTACCCTGACGTGTCAAGTTGGAAGTGATTTAATGATCATAAATGGGGGGGGGGAAAATTGCTTCACTGGGGCAGATTTCCCTCTGTGCAAACGATATCATCAAGGCAAGATCACGAGATCACGCCTCCAAAAACTCGAGTAGAGCGATCCATTAAATAAATACGAAATGTGTTTTAGAGTAAATGTGTCGAGCAAAATTGGAATTGTTGGAACTATACGTTACAAGATGCGTTTATTTGCATGGGCTGATAACATTAATATCAAGAATGCAGATGTATTTGTGCAAACGTGACTGGAAGCGTCTCTACTTGAGAAGAAAGTTGGAGCCTGTGAAGGAATCTCACATCCCTGTGTGTGTGTGTGTGTGTGTGTGTGTGCGCAGACACACACCATCCAATCAGGAGCTATATCTGCAGAGCGCCAACCGCCACGCTGAGCCGCAGATAACCTGCTGCTCATCATCTCCTCAGTGGGCGACAACGCTAGATGTGTCACTTTTTTTTGGGGGGGGGGGGTGTCATAAAAAAAACAGAGAAAGTGGTCTCCGCCGCACAAACACACAGACTGTTCAACTTTCAAAACCACGTGTTGCTTGAATTTCTGCTGCACACATCTACGGTTACAACTCGTAAAAACCAGACTGAACCAGAAGCATCCTTTTCATTTTGAAGGAAACTCTCTTTCAGCAGATTCCAGGTGTTGCGTTGCCGAGTGGCTGCTACTGCTGCGGCAATTTTCTCAGCAACACCTCAAATGGAGCCTGGTGTTCTGATGAGACTATAAACAGCTTTGGTATTTGTGGAACAGAGGTTTAAATAAACACTTTAAACAACTGAGCATTATAAGTGTTAGAAAGAGTAAAGACACAAGAAATAAAAGACCATATCCACACCAGAGAGCATAACAAAAAGAATCGCAGCTGACCTGGAAGCTTCAGTCAAAATGAGAAAATGCTCAAATATGAGATGTGTTCATATTGAGGCGACAAAAATTGGAGGACCTGCCACCAAAGACTTGTAAACATGATGATACATAAATATGTTTTCATTGAGAAAATTGGGCAGGGTCTCGCTCATCTAACACCACTTCAGCTCCTCTCCGAGTTTCTCAGGCGGCAGCTGCTGCAGTTTAGTGTGTTTGGGGCTGACGCTGCATCTGCTCATAAATAACACAGTCTCATAAAATTTCATGAAATGAGAATTAATTCTGAAATGCAGATTATACGCCTGTACTGCAAACATGATTTGGCTGCACCACCAGAGGATTTATGTGGCAAAAAAAGCACAAATTGGAGGCTGGTTATTTTCAGCTGCCACATGAGCCCTTCAGACTAAACTCTTTATAATAGGAGACATTGCATCTTTTAACCTCCATGGAAATATTTTATACAATATTTTGACAACAGTCTGAATAACAGCATTTTCTGACATACCAAAATCTGTTGCAGACAGCTGATTTTTGGAACTCATAAAATGTGCTTTTATGGGACAAGTTTCACACTGAGGAGAAGGAAACTTGCCGGAGGCAAAATGAACCTACTATATAGCAGGCCTATTCAACTAGCGGCCCATGGGCCGGATGAGGCTGTACTTTTGCCTGCCCGGCAAGAGGTTTTCTGAAAATCGGATTGGCATGTATTGTATAGCCAGGGTTGCACATAAGCAGTATGCAGATGATTATGTGTGGCAAAAATCGCCGTAAAGTAAATTGTGTCACTACAACCCACCTGAGCATCGCCCTTGTTGGAAGACAATTATAGGGGTTATAAGTGTGGAATTAGGGTTAAGGTTTTGGTGAAGGGTCGCTGCTAGAAAGCTGAAAGTTGGTACCAGGGTAAAACCATTGCGTTCGGGGTCCCTGAAAACCCCCTAGTACCAACTTTCATCTTTTTAGCAGCGACCCTTCACCAAAACCCTAACCCTAATTCCAGGCTTATAACCCATATAACTGTGGAATTAGGGTTAGGGTTAGGGTTACCAAAACCCTAATTCCAGGCTTATAACTCCCTATAGGTATGGAATTAGGGTTAGGGTTTTGGTGAAGGGTCGCTGCTAGAAAGCTGAAAGTTGGTACCAGGGGGTTTTAAGGGACCCCGATCGCACTGGTTTTGGTCCCGTGTCGCTCGGACATTGGGAAGTGGGCGAAAGTGCGACATCGTTTCGTGCGTCTTGACTGTTCACCCACTTCCCGATGTCCGAGCGACACGGGACCAAAACCATTGCGTTCGGGGTCCCTGAAAACCCCCTCGTACCTACTTTCATCTTTTTAGCAGCGACCCTTCACCAAAACCCTAACCCTAATTCCAGGCTTATAACCCATATAACTGTGGAATTAGGGTTAGGGTTAGGGTTACCAAAACCCTAATTCCAGGCTTATAACTCCCTATAGGTATGGAATTAGGGTTAGGGTTTTGGTGAAGGGTTGCTGCTAGAAAGCTGAAGGTTGGTACCAGGGGGTTTTAAGGGACCCCGAACGCACTGGTTTTGGTCCCGTGTCGCTCGGACATTGGGAAGTGGGCGAAAGTGCGACATCGTTTTGTGCGTCTTGACTGTTCACCCACTTCCCGATGTCCGAGCTACATGGGACCAAAACCATTGCGTTCGGGGTCCCTGAAAACCCACTCGTACCAACTTTCATCTTTTTAGCAGCCATCCTTCACCAAAACCCTAACCCTCAGTTTTTTTGGATGACGGATGCTGCCGTCAAATAAAACCTGTGAGGTTGTGTTTTCAACATGAGAAGTCAAGAGCACAACATCTTTGGTATTCATGCGGTTTTAGTCGTGAGATCACGGCTGCAAGGTGACTGACAAGATGCAAGCCCCTTTTTATTTATTTTTATACAAATGATAAACGATGTCCTGCATTTCAGAGCCACGCTAGGCCATATGACAAGGTTTCACAATATCAGACTAAAGACAACTGTCAATCACATGAGCCACCATGATTTATTTTTTTAAATTTATATTGTGGGATGTCATGAATATTACATCACTTGTCATTCAAATGGGCTAAACGGGACGCCGTTATTCACAGAAACGAGACGCTGCTGGTCAGCAACATCCTCGCGCTTGTAAAAAAACGAAAACAAAAAACAAAACAGCTTAAAACATATTAAAATGCAAATCGCCTTGCAGAGACTCCGCCCACTCGCCTGTGATGATTAAAGTTCAGCACCTGCGTCTCTTTGAAGCTGTGTGTTTGTAGATTCCTGCTCATCCACACACACACACACACACACACCCACCCACACACACACACACACACACACAACACACACAGGCCTCCTGATGTAATTCCTCCCCTAAGAGGAGTAAGAAAATGCTCTTTTTTTCTGAGGAGGCGACTCGCTCCATCTTTCTATCTGCTTCCTCCACTTTGTTTTGTGCTTCCTCGGTGTTGAAGGCCAGAGTGTGTTGGCTGTTACTTTCAATCCACTTTGACCCAACAAGGCAATAAAAAGCATTTTTGTTTTCAACTCCTTTTGTCTAGAAAGGGTCCTCAGACCTCTGCAGAGAGAGAGAGATATATATATATATATATATATATATATATATATATATAAAAAAGTCTTTNNAAAAAAGTCGATTTTCTGTGAAACTGAAACTAAACCGAAACGCTCATCATCAATCACAAAATTTACAAAAATGACGATTTGCTCTTAGTTTCTATAAAACGAATATCAGAGGAAACATGAATCTACGAATAGCATTTTCATTTTTTCCATAGGAAGAGTGAACGCAGTGTCGCCAGGGTCACAACCACACATCCACACACAAGGTGAAAGTTAAGAGCTGTGTTTATGCACTGAATATATATCTAGAGACGGGGATGTTCAAGTGCTATTAACCCTCAGTTTATGTGTACTGTGGATTTGACTGTGGGACGTTGTGCCGCTTTCACTGCAGAGGAGTGAAGGGCACATGGGGATGTAATAGAAAAGGCAAACTATGCCTTAATATCTGAAAAATATTTAGATATCCGCTGCGTGAATCTTAACTTATATGAAATATGTTTTGTTTAACTTAACATTAAAAGAAGAAAAAAAACCAATACATCTTCCAATGTTTTGCATGCGAGTCACATTATTAAAATAGCAGATATAAATTATTGAGACGTTAACATCTCGAAAATGCCAAACAATTGTGAGGATGTACTGGTGCTAAGTTTTTTCCCCCTTTAAACCAAACAATGAGGAAGAATCCATTACAGCCACATGGCATCTGCAGATTTCTTTTTTTGGGGGGGGTCGTGATTGAAGTGAACGCCACTTGTTCGGCCTGTTTTTCCACTTCAGAGGTACAAGAGTCGCACAAAGAGAGAAAAAAGACGAGGCAAACAAAGAGGAGCCACACGGCCTCCACATTAAACACCTCTCCTCTCTTTGTGTGGTGACGGGTCAGCGTGCAACAAAAGGTCCCGAGATGAAATGGACTAATTCTGCTGCGCCACTTTTTTACAGATTGAAAAGTTAGAGCCTTCTTCTTTGGGTTAGATGTGTAATCACAATCCAATCTGCCCGGAGGAGAAGAAAAGAAATTTAATTTGACAAGGAGGTAATGAACCCGTGCAGCCATTATCTTATATAAGCCATTTGAGAGACCGGTTGAGCACTGATGAAAATTCTATTAAACATAGCTGGCTGGTTTTGCTCAGTGGCAGAAAAGCCTTTTTTAACCTTGCCAATTTACTTTGAACTCTCCGAGTTGCCAAGGATCATTATATCAAGGAGCTTCAAACAGCCCGCTTTAAATGATTCAAATGCAACAAGCCCCAGACTTTGGACTAATAACGCCTGTGATGCATACACAAGATACCTAGAGCAGGAAATACTTTTCAGTTTCTCTCGACAACTTTCTTGGTATTAAACTTCTCTCTAGGTTTGCATTTCATTTTCCATAATTTCCCAGTAAAATGATGGTATTTTTTCTATATTTATTATTATTATTATTATTATTATTATTATTATTATTATTATTATTATTATTATTATTATTATTATTATTATTATTATTATTATTATTATTATTATTATTATTATTATTATTATTATTATAT
>JAFBJU010000589.1:168847-194207 GCA_016785305.1 Colistium nudipinnis
TCCCATACTGCAGATAATCCAGTTATCAGCCGTGATATTCACATACGGTGACGTGCATCACATCCTTTGGCCTCGGCTGCACACGGCAGATGCCCCATAAAGAGAGAACGTGGTGAATTAATGCACAGAAGCCAGTCCGGGGAGCGAATGTGGACTAATTGCCCAGAACATCGGCTGTTTTTTTGTGGGTTGCTGATGTGCGTCAGCCTGCGATGACGTGAATACAAAATATAGAATATGCGCAGAGTCTGGATGTGAGCCACATGCCCACTATCCATGTATGTTATGTACTTTATGCGATAGGGTAGGTAATGGAAGGACATGGTGTCCGCAAATCTCAACAACGATTCATCTGAGGTTAAAATTTAACGAGGAAGATCAACTCATCTTAGATTATACTTAGAATATTTGAAAATGTGGTATTTTCCATGCTCTGTTCAATCATGGGGATTTCTGTGTATTCACACTTTAAAGTTGCTCTAATATATAAAAACATATTGGAAGATTATTGTATGATTACATAGTACTGTGATATTGTGTGTCCTTGATGTTAGGTGTTAAATTAAGATCCTGTGACACATTAACGACATCTAATTTGTCGTATGTGGGAGGAAACCAAAATGGGATGTCAGGGAAAAAAACATCCTCACCATCTGAGTCAGTGTCACAGCTGGATCCTCGGCTTTTGGACTCTGCGTGTTTGCGTTAAGCGTGTGCGTTTGCACAGATAACGTGATGTACAAACAGGAAGCGCACACAGCAAACGCATCCTCCTACATGACTGAACAGAATGGGAACGGTTTCTGCTCAAATTAAAATAGCATCAAACATGAGTGGAGCTGAGAGGGAAGTTTAAATGATTTTTTAAAGAATTTTTACTGTTTTATTACTGTTTTGGGGTTTTTAAAAATAACTTCAGCATAAGTCCCAAACTTTAACATATAAACGCTGCATGGCCTAAACAATATTAATGTTCTCGGAACCTTCACAATTTCTGTTTTAGAACAACTCATGAATGACTCTGCCAACTTCCATTGATTAAACCAGAGACAGGATCCCACTCTTCACGATGCCAAACCAAAGCACGGCTGCTCAACCTCATTTAACCCAAAGATTAGACCTTGGCCTCAAATGACGAAATGGTAAAAAAAAAAAAAAAAAGAATGTGTGCTCCATTTAATATTTATCAGCTCCTGAAAGCATGTCAGTATTTATTTGTTCCGTGCCTCCTTGTGTATGTATATATATATATATATATATATATATATACATATATATATTCATGACATGAATAATGCCGTGTATGTTAATCAGACGGCAGAGCCGGAGCACAAAGTTTCAAAGCATCCTTCTGGAAAATCAATGCTCAAGCAGCTCCACCTCTCCCCGGACAGCATCACCGTCTCCTTTGCACACGTTGCTGGACTCAGCACAGGCTCTGATTAGCAGCCCCCCCCCCCCGATGGACGCTTTGTGCTTGATTTTAATGAACTGATTTGCATTAGTGAGCCCCTTCTTCCCTCCCTGTGCACTCGCCTTGACTTGCTCTCGCCGCGCAGTCTGGCAAAGCGGAGCATGAGTGGAGTTATAAAAAAATAATAATAAAAAAAAAAAAAAAAAAGAAAAAAAAAAAAAAAAAAAAGAAAAAAAAATCAGTCAACACATCCATCAGTAAGCAGCCGGCCAGGCGCACCCTGCGCCAAGACAGAAATATTGACAAAATGTCTGCTAGCCATCTTATTATCTTGCCCAGGGTTGCAGTTGGCAAAATAGCACATGCTGGAGGAGGCGGCGAGGATGGTGGTGGGAGGGTGTCAGAGAGTGCGGGGGTTTGTGTGGGTGTGTGTGTGTGTTCTACGGGTAGAAATGGAAGCCACCTGTGACCTCCTGTGGAGTGCCACGCCATCACGGGTGGTGTTAGTGTTTCTGGCTACGGTGGCGTGGAACAAATGAGATCACATCCCATAATGAGCGGTTCAATCGCCACGTTTCTGCTCTCTGGTATATTTTCCACGGGGTGTGTCGCCATGACAACCGGAGCCAAACACCACTTGCTCGGCGGAGACCACGTCCATAGGAGACATGAAGGAAGGAGGTCAAGGGGAGACCAGAGACACTGCATACTGCGTATTGAAGGGTCCTGGTCCATACAGCGCGTTAACCCTGGCTTTCATTTCACGCGTCCATCACAAGTGAGTATGTATGATAACTTATATAAATAAAAATTGGACTCAGAATTTCCACAGTGAGGTGTCATTTGTTGACGTGATGATGTCACTTCACCTCCTTTACAAAGAGGATTTTTTTCCCCCCAAATTTTAATTAAAACTTGTCAAACCTGGGCATGGACAGTCATGCAAGGTCATCAATTCAGTTGATGCGAGTCATGAGGAGTAACAACATACAACATGTATGTGCCTCCGAACACGCTATCCTGACCACTGGTCTATTTATAGAAGACCTCGCGGTTTGACAGGAAGTGCGGCAGAGATGCCCTTCACACTAAAACAACTTCCTCAGGCTACAGCTGAATGAACAGCGTTATTATTCACAGCAGCTATTAGAAAATGTGACCACCTCTTCCACCTTGGCATCTTTCAACCCAAACACGAATCAGAGGCTGGACGAGGTCAAAGAAACATGATATATAATAAATAAAGCCAAGACTGAAAAAAAGAAAAATGGCCGAAAAACATATTTAGGAGCATTTTGGGGTCTGGCTGATAGATATCCAAAATGGCTTCCTAATTCAAAAGCTCCTCTTTCCTGGAGACTGTGAAGGGAGAAGAAGAAAAACAAATGAAAAGTTGGAATCTATAGTTGGTTTTGGGGGCGTGGCTTTAATAAAAAAGATGTGACCCGAACACCCGTCACGTGTAATGCATTCTGGGAATCTGCCAAACGCGGAAGGGGGTAATTGGGCCGTTTGTATATCTGGACAAACGCGCAACTACAGTCCGCACGCACACAAGGCCGAGAGAGTCACTGCGTCAAACTAATGCAATAAGATGAAGAGCTATCGACCCCTGTTTGCTGTTGTAATGCGAATCCAGGAGGAGGGCAAAAGATAGAAGAGCTGCCTCCAAACATTACACAAAAAAGCACAACAATAACAACACAAAAACGGATTAGAAAGAGTCAATGCTCCCCGGCTATAAACTGCAGCTCTGAGGCGGAACATCTAAAAAATCTGGTTAGATGAATGTGGAATATTCTATGCATGGAGTTATGGGATTATAGTAAATGGCGCTTGGTGCTTTATATGCCATTTTATGAATGTATGAAAATGCTGATGGAGATTTTTTCCAGATGATGGAAGGACATTTTTTATTTTTTTAATTTTTTTATGATTTTTTTTATCCTGTGAGATGTGGAGGAAAAATGTCAGCGGTGGAGAGCTTTAAGAGTCAGCTGTCCCTGTGACTGTCAGAGAGAGACGGACAAGAAAAAATAAAATATCCACAGTGTATATATCTGGCTCATGGGACACATCACAAATACAAACACTGATGATTCCTAAAGTCAGGTGAATAAAGAGTATTTAAATGCTTATTCTGAAAATTCAGATTCTGCAGTATTTTTGTAAACTGACTCGTCATCACGACCTCGTGACCAACGAGAAGCGATTGCAGCCTGGTGTGATATATGTGTTCACTCATTTAAAATGGCCCTATTATTAAAATTGAAATGGCCCTTGACAGAAAAAAGGTTCCCCACCCCGGCCGTAAAATTGGATGCCCCCCCCCCGGGGAGGATTGTAATAACGTGGTTGATCCCTAAACTTTTCATCTTGTTCCATCGTCAGGTCAAAAATGAGGATGATGATTAGTTTATGCCAAAATGGAATACGAATGACCTTCCCTTCAACCGCAACACTAAATAATAATTGTTGGAATATTTCAAATTTAGGTCCATTCTCCCCATCAAAAGCTACCAAGACGACGCCCATGTTCCATATTATCAGACAAAAAATTATATATCGCACAAGATATGTCAACGTCACACACGTGTGGGTTATGAGGCCGAGTCATTGTGAGCATGCTGAGGTTAGTATTTAGTGAAAAATCCCAGCTGAGCCTACAAATTGACCTACGACCTCTCAGATCAGCTGCCATCCCTGTAGACTCATTTCTCAAAGTCTGGTTTAAACACACGCACACAACACCTCACGCTGTACTTCGGCACAACAACTACGACACAATCCATATTCATTCTACACTTCCTCAGACAACCAAAGACAGGTTAAAAGACGGAGAGGAACGTGGCGCCGCGGCTGCAGGTGACAAAACAACGGTGGAGGAGAAAATGCAGTGAAACCGGAGGCTGCAGCTAGAGAGACGCCAGAGAGAAGAATCCCCCCCCCGGGACATGGAGGGCCAGGGTCTGGGAGAGGAGAAAGTGAGCGACCGGTTCTTCTTTCCTGTGTGTGTATGTAGCAGACAATACAAACAAAGCTCAGGATGAATTGGAGCCACTGTGAAATTTGATAGGGATGAATGGTCCTCGATGTTCTTTCTCTCTGTCTCCAATCTCTTTTAATTTACTGGTGTTGTGGAGGATATGGTTCTCATCATTAATCAGCAAGACAAATGAATCCCCCCTCTGCCTGGGTGTGGGCGAGCGAGAGAGAGAGAGAGAGAGAGAGGGGAAGGGACGGGGTATATAAATCAAGTCCACTTTGATTAAATCACCTTTGTCTAGAGGACACGGCTAATAAGATCCATTAGGTTGATATTCCGGATTCTCATATATTGTGCTAAATGTCAATAAAAAAAAAGGGGCTAAATCATTCAAAAACGGTTAATTACACCCAGACTATAAAACTCTTTACATTAAAGTGACACTAATTATTAACCTTCAATTCAAATTACAATCATTTACAGAGCGGCTAATTATCTCGTGGAGATTGTGTTGTTCCCCCCCCCCCCCCCCCCCCCCCCCCCCCCCCCCACCCCCCCCCCCCCTCCCCCCCTTCGACGTCCGGCCAAAACCTGTCAGTCACATCAACAAAAGAAAACACTTGATCACAATCACGATCAATACTTCTCTTCAGGGGTCGGAGGATAAAAAAAAAAAAAAACGAAAAAAGGCAAACTGAAGATAAAGCCACACACACACAGCCGCGCACAAAAGGTTTCCCTTTGTTTCTTATCCTCACCAGTCAATGTCACTTCAATGTTTCTGTCACTCTGATCCTTGAGAAACACAGTTTTCTGCGCGAGAATAAATCAGTGCGCCGCACTCCCCCGTTTGGCCACAGGGAGGCGCCGTTTCACTGCCCGTCCACTGTGAATCTCAGAAAGAGACGACACTTTTCTCGAAGGTCTAAACCATGGGAATCTGAACAATATTTACATTGCCTTTCCTACTTGAGCCTGCAGAACAAAAACGAGTCTGAATGTAACCAGCTGCTCTCCGTTTTCACCCATCAGACACAAAAATAACCAACATACTACATCCAGAGGTCAGAATGACTATTTTCATTTTTTTCATTTAAACTAAGCGATACAGTCATCATTTCAAGAAAGTCAACCTAGGTCTTGCTGAACAAAACAGGGAGTGTGGTTATGGCGTAAACTTCAGTTTTGAGTGCGACTTTTCAGATCCTAAAATAAAAATAAAAAATAAAAATCAGAGTCATCCTTCCACTTGTAAGGATCCAATAATGAAAAGCAAGAGATTTTTTTTTATAGATGAAAGGAATTGATTGGCTGTGGCAGACTTTGGATGTCTCCAGTCTGATTTCCCCAAAAATCAGGTTCGAGCTTCTTAATAAATCAACAAAGTGCATTTGATTCCTGACAGCGTTGATGATTTTACTCTCGGATTCTGTCACTGACGCCGAGGACAACATGAAGAGAGCGTGTGACGACAACCGGAAATCAAAACTAAACCCCTCAGATGTATTTTACGCCAAACAAGCATCAGCACACTGTTCCAATATTCTCCTTGACTCCGAATGAAAAGCAGAAGAAAGACGTTCCTCACATGTTCACGATAGCTTGTTCATCAAATAAAACTACAATACCCAGTAATAAAAGTCATCATTTATATTTCCTCTTGGGTGAATTTAGATATTGGACCATGCTGCACCCAGCTTCTCATATCACATCATCTGGTTCTGACGAGGAAAATCCAGATTCAACTCTGCAGGTTTTTGGGTCAGTGTTGAGTTCAAGGACACCTGCGTGCGTTGGACAACAGGCCTCTCTGCCCTCAATACCAAACTGCCGCGGGAAAAACAAGCGCCGCCATTAATGACATGCATTATTTAAAAATCTCTTACAGGGAAGATCAACAGCTCCACACTCGCTCTACATTAAATCAAAAATACTGTATACATTTGAGTTTTTATTGCACATTAGGACTTGAATTATTTATTCTTTTTTAAGTTTGTTTGTCACGGTGCCAACATTACCCCAGGGCAACAAAACAAAGCAAAGAGGAGGAAGAAGGAAAAGCGGTGGGTTAAAATCGCCAAAAATGAGCTTTGCTCTGCAGCAGGGGGAAAACCAACGACGGCATTAATTCACAAAAACATTAAAAGAAAAATACGGATTTGGATAATGAGCATCATCATCCATTTGTGGTTTAACAAATGGCCAAAATAAATATCTCGTTTGGAGCCGAGAGTGCTGGACACATTGTCCAGGGCCTGTTGGAATTTGATTATCTACTAAATAGTAATTGGACTGCACTAAAAAGGCACTTTTAACCATTCATACACTTCAGGCACGCACACAAACACACACAGCTGTCAGGGCTAATTTGGGGTTCAGAGTTTTGTCCAAAGACACTTCAACACAAACCTGGAATCAAACCACAACCCGAGTGTTACTGACCCACTCTGCCTCCTGGGCCACACACACACACACAAAAAAACACACATTTGACACACAACAGGTTTTTACTCCAACACTCTAGTCATCGACACATAAAATCCACAAAAATGAACAAAACTGGTGAGGTCTTTGAACGCCTCATAGGGAGAAAACAATGATTACACTGCAGCCAGGCGTTTACTTCACTGACTTGAACAGTTTCAGACTTTCAGTGGGTTAACGCGCACGCACGCACGCACGTGTCACTGCCTCCACATTGTTCCTCTGTAAACCAGGGGAGAAGATGTCTCGCAATATTATGCAATACAGTACATCCCCACCTCCATTATTCTTCTTCTGTCCTCGAAATGACATTTCTCCGACACTATGTCAACGCATTTTGGATTTTTTGGGCTTCACACAGGCAGCATATTTTTTATACTTCTTCTATAATATGCGTTAACCAAGGAAAACTCAAGTTTTAAACAAAGAACAGGATAAAACGACGGAGGACAGATAAATGAATACACAAACTACACATGATGAACTTCAGGTGCGTTTCAGTTTCAGCTCAAAATAAACAAATTGGATGAACAGGTAAATCTGGTGAAATTTTGTAATCAAGAATTGAATTAAAGACCACGTGGCTCCATTCATCATGCTTTTTATAATATATAAAAAATATATGCTTATATATATATATATACATACATACACACAGTATATATATATATATATATATATATATATATACACAGTATATATACAGTATATATATTTTTACCAGGCTGTATATATATCAGCTCAAAATTCCCACTGAGACACAGGAACCTGTAAACGACCACAACAACACACACCTGCAGATTGAAAAAAAAAAAAAAAAAAAAGGGCATGCAGACAGACAGGAAGTGACATCACACAATCACCTGATCAGGAAGCAAGGGCAAATAGTTTTAATGACTCCATTTAATCTAAAACTCTGCATATGTATTAGCTTTTAATAGTTTATCGTTTATATCTTTACTTACAATCAGACATTTATTTATGTATTTAATAAAACATAAGAAAACGGGCACAAATGGATTTTCTTCTCCCGCAGGTTTTTTTTTTTTTTAAGGGAAATTGAAAAATACAAAATAAAAAAAACAACAACACAAAAGTTAGATTGAACCAGTGGGCAAAAAAATGTGCAAAAAAAAAACCAAGACAATCACAACACACACAGAGAGCTGTTTGATTTCAGGGGTCTGGCCAACAAATATTCTAGTTGCTGTTTAAGTGGCTGCGTCAGTGATTTGAAAAAAAAAAAAAACATTGACAAACCGCTCAGAGAGGAGGACGGAACAAAGACCCCCGGGAACCTCTGTGACAGAAAGGTTCTGCATTCAAAAACAATGACTGAGGTTTATATAAAATAGAAAAAAGAGCCACAGAAACAGTTACTGGACTGAACTTCACAGATTGGAAGAGCAACCGTGAGAATTTTTTTTTACCACCAACCATCAGAGACACAAAATGAGGGAAAAAAAAAAAGACACGGAAAGATAAATAATGTAGTACAAAGAGATACAAACTAAACACAATGAGATACAGAGACAATGAACGAGCACAACTTGACACAGTGAGAAAAACACTACAAAGACACACAAAAATGTGCACAAAAAGACGTAGAATGATTTTACATTCCGATTTTTCCTCTCAGATGAATAGATTATTAGTGTGTATATATATACTATATGTGTATATATATCTATATCTATGTATATCTATATCTATAGATATACAGTATATAAAATGAAACCTGATGTGTGTTTGAGGAGCAGCCTATTCGTACAGGTGACCTAATTTCCTCGAGGTCATCCCTGAGGGACGCCATTACGCGCCCGCGCTTTCTTAACCTCACCCTTTCACAATCAATGAATCGTTCCCAATCACCCTGCTGCGCACCGGGCCTTGTCATGCCTTGGAATAAAGAATCCTTCAGTAGCACGGGATCAAAAAAACAAAAAAACACACACACACCGTGAGCGGAACAACAACGCGGTTACCGGTGTTCTTATATAACGGTTAAATAACGCACCATTCATTGCAGGCTCCACCCTTTCTCAGCTCACAAGGTTAATACACAGAGGCTGGGCTGACCTTTTTCATTACAGCCACCAAGGACACGCTTTATTATAAAGTGCAGACGCCGCTGCTGGTATAGAGTCCGTTAACGTATGTAATGAATATGATTTTCTTTAGTTATTTGAGGAATATTGACCAACGGGTCTATCAGAGACCAAGTCATTTTTTATAATTTTTTTTTACGTATGAGTGATAGCCGGCCTCGGGTTCCACCCGGCTTTCTAATCAATAACAGTATCACCTTTTACTTATTATTTAAGATGTTGGCTCATTATGTTCAGCACTTGAGGTGTAATGAGAAGCCTGAGGTGGAAATGTAATTAAAAAAGATAATATCTTCCTCTATTCAAAGTCGGCGCCTGAATACTGAAATATCGTGGGTCTGTTAGTGTAAAAAGTTCAATATGAACGGATGGCTCACCTCACTTCACTTTCGAGCTTCTACAGCAGGATCAATAAAGAATATAAATATCGCCCTTTATTTAAGATGTTGGTTTCAAAGATTCAAAGAAGAAGAAATCGATTAAAACCCTGCCCAATGTATTCCAACTTTTCCCAGTATTTCTTATTTGTGTTAATTAAGTGCGTTTTTAATGTTTCATACTGCGTGTTCGCAATAATGATTTATGAATGCCATAAAGATTTCAAGACATCTGCCCCTGTGGGGGATTCAAATTCAGGAGATCCACTTTTGATTTGTACACATGGATTCAATCAGTGTTACATTATTTAAGTCCAGAGTTCCTTATTTTTAGGAGAAAAAAAAGTGTTGTATTGAGTTTTGTGTCATGAATATTGTGAGTTGAGTCGATGGGTTGTAATCTATTTTTTATGAGCCTGAAATTAACATAATAATAATAATAATAATAATAATATTATACAAATAAAAAATGTATCTTCTCTGCAAATTAATTAATGCAGAAAAGAAGGGCTTTTATAATTATATTTTATTTCTGAACTTTTGCTGCATGTACTTTCATTGTATTAAAAATTGGTCCAATATGAAACAATGTTGACATAGACCAATTCTTCATTTTTCAGATTATTTTATGGATATTGAGATTGGAAATATGGACATTCATTAAGCTATGGAATTATAATGAACAATAATTTAAATGCATTAAAAAAAAAATCCTTATTATTCCATTAAGTTAAGTTAAGTTACACAATAATTAGGAACAAATGCAGTTTGTTTGACTGTTTTCTACTTCTGTATTTGAGACTATTGGAATAAAAAAAGTAAGAATACATTTAAATTTGAATAAAATCAAATTGTCAGTGTTTGCTGCAGCGACTGCAAATTTTTTCCCCTTCCTTTAAACTAAATAAGTCATTTGCCCAGAAGGTCTGGAAACATTTGCATCTAACTGTATGATCCAGCCACCGTTTCCGTTCCTATACCAAATCAGCAACATCCAGCTCACTCAAGCAGAACCTCTACAGATAACAGCGTATTTGTGAGTCATTTCAAACAAGACCACCTCGAGGAAAAAAAAAAAAAACTAAAAGAGGCTGCCATGTTCATTAATGGAACAGAAAGCTGGCACTTTCTTTATTCTCACATTCCTTTTCAAGCCCCTCTGTGCATTCGACTCAGCGCTCTCTCTCTCTCTCTCTCTCTCCTAACTATTCCTTCCACGTCCACTTATACTGGGTGCATTATGTCGCTGTACTTAAGCTGTCAGTCAATTTTGCTCTTTTTGCTCCTGCCTGAAAGCTGAGACAGATAATCACTCGCTGATGTGGCTCCTGCCGCTGCACATAAAAGTCCTTCACAAACACAACACAACTCCATGTTGCTGTTTTTTTTCGTTTTTTTTTTATAGGGAGTGAACACGAAACATTTTCACGTAATAAAGCCGTCTGTGAGACGTTCATTTTGAGATTTGCAGGAGCTCAGACGAAACCTAATTGCAAATTTGTTTTGTGAGATTATGGCTGGATTAAGATTAGAGTCCAATAATTACAATATATCGCTTCTGCACCAGGAACCAGGGATAATGGAAAATCAAGTCATGATACATAATATGCCCAGTAATACACTAATTTTAACAGTTTAACAAACCTGGACGTGATGTAATATAGTCCCAATATGTCACCAACAGAAGTACTCCAATTACAGTGGATCCGATTTGTATGATAAACCATTTACTAGAGGTGTAGAAACTTACTTTTTTAGGAGACAGAGTCGGCTCACGAATCCTAATAAAACAACAACAAATGTTATTTTAAACATTTCACTGAGTAAAAGTTGAAATTAAGCAGTTTCGGAAAATAATATATCTATAAAAAAGCCCAATACTTACATTTGGTGTCAGACAGGAAGTTGTTTAATCCAATTATAAAACAGATGATGATATTCGGGATGTTTAGGACCTTGAGTCTTTTTGTACTTAAGTGCATAAAATGGCTTCAGCCCCGTCTCTGTTCTGTCTGTCAAACTGAGATTGGGATTCATCATCAGCCGTTGCTGAATATGAACATTTATAGTAAAAATGATGATAATAATAATAATAATAATAATAATAATAATAATAATAATAATAATAATAATAATAATAATAATAATAATAACAACACTGATTATTTTGGACATTAATATCTTTTCTTTTTTTATTGACAAGAACTCTTCATTGTTTTTGTAAAAATGTCTATTTATGAACCAATACAAAATATGTATGGGGAATGTGGAACTCCTTTTTTCGCCATTAATGCACATAAACATTTCCCAAAGAACAGCAGAGAGACAAAAAGAAAAAGAAAAAAAGAATCAAATCTAAAAAAAAAAAAAGAAAAACTGGTGAAACAATCAAATCTTTTTTTTGTGGGGAGGGGGGGGGCTGAAACGAGTTGCTAAAGATGGTGTGCTGAGAGTGACAACACGTTTCTGATTCTGCTTCCTCCCAATAAACAGTGTACGCTGTATGATCTATGTAAACACAAAGTAATACTTAACACATCTTTTACAGTGCACCCAATATAACACGGAAAAAAAAACATGTACAACATATATTATGCAAAATATCTCACCATTTTTTTTTTTTTTGCCTCGTGGATCTAAACTAATGTGTGGAACTCCATCGGATGGGGATGTGTGGTACTTGCTTTTGATGGGCGGGGCCTAAATGTTGCATTCTACCTGAGATGCAGTCACATCACCTGAGACAGGACGTTATCAAAAGAATTGAATGTGGAGAAAGACAGTGTCTTTATTTTTTTTTACTTTTCCTAAGAGTAAATTAGCAAATGAAATTGATTAATATTAACATGAAGTGTAATCCTCATCATTTCCAGATCAGTTTTCTACATGAATGTAATTCTTTTTTGAGATGTTCTGTTCTTGTTCGGAGCTTTGGAAGAACAAAAAACAATAGAAGAAGAAAAAAAACATTTGGAAGAAACACTCCCGTACCAACTAATTCTTTTAATATTCACAAATAAAATATAAATGCATCAGCCTGCTTAAGGGAGAAGACAATATTCACTTCTATTTCCTTTATTGGCAAGTACACGTTTTTTTTTTTTATTGAAGTCTGATTTAAATGGAAGCTGCCACATGTCACTGAAGCGAAGTAGTGCTCACTGTAAAATACAAATCACACAATCTCAGTCTTACAGATGAAGGGACATCTGCTCTGTGATTCATAAAGCAACGATAACAAGTAAATAGCTCAATCCCAAAACCGGACCGTAAAACATCGAAACCTAATCAATAAGCCCCTCCCCTTCCCATCCACGGAACACACACACACACAACAGTGTCGTCAGCATACAGTGTTAACTTAGTGGTAAGAACTTTAAGTGATCTCAGAAGAAAAGAAAACGTTGGAGGATTAGAAACGCCGCCCCTCCTATATCTCCCATCTACAACCGCTACATCCAATAAAAAAAAGAAAAAAAAGAGAAAAAGCAAAAAATATGTCCACAACTCAGCAAAGCCAATCTCCCGCGGGGGAAAAAAAAAAAAAAAAAGATTACATGACTTAAAAATGCACCCATGTGTTACGCTGAGGGAAGTGAAATTCTCGCAGGATGCATTTCACAAGCACCTTCTCCAATGACTCCCACATTCTCAATATGAAAAGACCGAATGCTGTCTTCATGCAGGACCATAAAGCTATCACCTCGCAATCCAAGTTGCACATTCACAAAACCCAAACCAACGCTTTTAACATGGCAGCGGAGTGTGTTGAAATCTGACACGAGGTCGCACACCAGCCACAAACGACATTAAAGGGGCAAAATGCAAAGTTTTTATAGTAAAAAAAAAAACAAAAAAAAGTGGTGACGCGTGCGAGAGAGCGAGAGAGTGAGCGAGAGAGAGAGAGAGAGAGAGAGAGAGAGAGAGTGCACTCTGACAACGCATATGCACTTAGAAGGAGAGCACAAAACGAGGTATGAAGACAAATGCTGGGAAATACACAAAACGTAAAGCGAATACAAAAAACACCACTGCTCAGTCCAAACACAAATAAACTGCTACACAATCCATTAATCTGGGGAAACCCACAGAAAAAGGACAAATGCTTTCCGACGGACGTCTCAGCGCGGGACGTCCCGGTAGTATCGTCTAACTGAGATGAGATCATTTTTAATTGGCTTGTGTTTGCTTTATTTTCCCAAGAGTCACACTACACACGATCGCTCCAACTTTCGGGGGCTGAACATTTCGTGCTAATCAAATTTTAAAGGGTTTAAAATGAATTTTAATATGTAAATAGTGAGATTATTACACCACGTTTTTTTTTTATTATTTGAAAGCAGCAGTAAACATTGGATGGTGTGAATTTACGCATGAAAAAAAAAAGAACCTGTGTCATTACACCTCCTCTGGTTTTTACGCTCGGCAGGAAATGAATAGCATACATGATCATTTTGTTTTCGCCAGACGTTTCAACTTAGATTTGAAAGACCGCAGGAATAAATGCCTTAAAAAAAAAAGGAAAAAAACAATTGAGGACTTGCGAGGGGCCGATAATGAGATTATCGTTTGCGAGTGTTGAGATTATAAACGCTGAAATATTCTGCACCTCGGACACTCCACCTGGCTCATTCAGCGCGCTGCTTGCCGTGTGCTCACGCCGTGAAGCCGTCAACACACCCTCAATGCCATGATAAAGAGCCGGGGCATTAATGCAAAGCGTGGCTGAAAACCACGAAGCACGACGCGTGGATAAACTTCCATTACAAACAATCAATTACTTTTGGCGTTCCTCAGGGCTTCCCATCTGGCACGGCAAAAAACTCCTCCTCGTTCAGTTTTGGCCGGTGATACGTTTAAAAAAAAAGCGAGATAGAGAAGCAGGAAGAACGTTTTTTTTGTGTGTTTTTTTTTTTAGCACATACAGACATGCAAGAAAAGAAAAAATAAAGCATCAAAGGTTCTCAAGCTGCTGTATCGAAGCAAAAAAATAAACAAACCAAAAAAAAGCAACCTACAGACTGAATATTCGGAAGGTGTTCTGAAAGTGGAAAGACTTTTTGACATTTTCTTTCTCAAACATTTGCTTTGTTTTACAGTTTGACAAAACTCACAATGTGATACAATAAAACCCACAAAGGTACTCCATTGTAATTCTAGTTAAGTTGTAAAAAATATTTCTTAGTAAGGATTAGTGTACAATACAGCTGTGATTCCATTGGCTTGATTTACATTGGATTGTGTGCCCATGAAATAACGTTACGATGGGGGGGACCGGGTGTGCCATGTACTATTTTCATTTTTTAAATGTTTTGTGCAGCTTATGTTTTCCTTAAAATAACATGAAATTTGAATGTGTTTGAGTTTGGTTAAGGCCGTTTCTCTCCTCAGTAGATTTATGTACAGGGCTGTTTTGTTTTTTTTGTTTGTTTTTTCCTTCAACCAATATCAATAGCAGGTTGTTTCTTTTTTCTTTTACCAACAGCCTTTTTAATAAAGAGCCATTATTAAATTGAGAGTCTGCCAGAAATAATTTGAAAACCATTTTCTTACTTTCTCATTTGTAAGAAAAAATATATTCCCAGAGTGAGAACTTAAATCTCATCATTACAACTCAATAAAAGCCGGTGGGAGAAAACAGCGCTGCCGCTCAGCCGAAAACCAGAAGAAGAATATAATAAAACCAAACAAGAGGAAGAAATGACTCTAATGAAATGGCAGCCACGTGAGGAAAAGATAACGCGCCACTTCTCTTTAGAGGAGTAATTGTTTAAGATGCAGCCGTATATCTGCTCTGAGGAACAAAACCAGAGCGCTAACCATGAATTTAAATGCCGGCTCGGCCCAAATTAAATGGGAAGATCATTTCGCATTATTCTCCGCCGCCTCCATGTCGATGATGTTTTGAATGTGGGTGTGTGTGTGTGTGTGTGTGTGTGTGTGGGGGGGGGGGGGGGGGGGGAGACGGGGGGGGGGGGGGGGGGGGGGGGGGGAGACGACATATACAGTATAACCAGCCTGTTTCTCAGTGATGTCCTTTGTACAATGATATGCAAAGTATTCCATGCATGTTTTGGAGCCGTCAAAAACATTAAATCAAATAGTTGGAAGAAATGGCTTGAGACAAATCACAGTATACTGGAAAGAGTTTTTGTTGTGTAGTGTGTGTGTGTGGGTGTGTGTGCAGATACAGTTAAGGGAAAAAATGATTTAGGTGACTGTGTAATTTTTACCCTCATACAAAAGCCAACAGCACAATGATATTACAAGTGAGAACGATGTGATGGGGGTGGGGGGGTAAAAGGGGTGGGGTGCGGGGGGTTACGACAAAGGTTGTGCGAATGCGGAATCAACACGAATCCAAAGTGTGGGTAAAACGAAAAAAAACAACAACCCACAAAATCAAAATTCAGAACAAGGCACAGAATTTTCTGCAAATGGTTGAACTAAATAAACTTGGTACCAGCAGTTACGGGGGGTGGTGTCGAATGGTGAAGCTCTCTACAGTGATTTTTCTGGCAAACATCTGGCGCACCCTATAACCCCGGCCCACCCTCTCCTCTAATCCCGCCCCCCTCCCCTCCCCTCCCTTCCTTCCACAGATTACAGAATAATCCAAAACCCCTCCCGTTTTTTTTTCTCTCTCTCCTTTTTTGATTTTGAATCTTTTTGAACACACAAAACATTCCATCTACATCTGCAGACTAGACTAAACAACGGCTTTAAAACCAGGCCTTTCTTTTTAAAAACCCATCGCCCTTCTACTCGTTGACCCCCCTACTCTCACTATAAGAGATCCCGAACCAACCTAAATCCATCCTTCCTCCTCCTCTTCCTCCGCCTCACCCCCTCTACCCTTTTCCCCCGGCCCCAAAACCAGCTCGGTGTCCGCAAAGAGGACACTAGAGTAAAGGGGTCCCGCTAGGATTAGATGTAGTACTCTTTCTTTTCGTCCGAGTTGGTGTGGCCGCCCTCTGCGTTGATGATGGCTGTGTCCGCGTCCGCCGCGTCGTCCGCGCCTTTGGCTTCGTGTGTGAAGTAGGTACCTGAGGAGGAAGAGCAGGAGGAGGAAGGACAATGTCACGGACTCGGTGATAACCCGCTGCTTAGATGATAGAGGAGATTAAAAATGTCCCACGCGTCACCTGATTATGCAAATCCTTTTAACACCTGGGTCAATTAGGCAAAAAAATCCAAATGCAACGCCGACGAGCTTTAAATATTCAGATTACACGTCATTTCCCCACTTTTCTTACTCCAGACTGACACATGAAAATCAGGGTTTTGAAATAATGTGGAGTGCGGGGAAGAGCAGGGGCCCACGCCTTCAAATTAACCTTGTCAAGTTCGGCAAGAAAAAGGGGGCGAAGTAGAAGAAGCCACTTCAAACCTAATTTAGAAGATTTATTCATATTCCATCGCGCTGAGGCTGGATAAGGCAGGCGAGGAAAGGTTGGAGACTGCTGCAAAGTGGTGACACAAGAATGGAGACATGTGGGGACAAAATGTCTCGGTTTTCAACATGTGAATTTTTGGACAATTTGAAAATGAACAAACATCAGTTTGAAGGCTCACACTTATACAGGAAGCCACTCTCGGTGTGAATTATGGAGCGTTCCATTTAAACTTGTAAGTTTTGGGAACTAGGATTTTTTTTTTTCTTTCTTCTCGTCTTCAATGAATGGACGCGGGACCAATTAGAGAGGATTTACAGGGGAAATGCTAACGTCTGATTGGCTGACAGCTCTCTGTCAGGTCCTCAGATGAAGGGAGCTACTTATGCTTCACGCCAGCTCACACAGTCAGTGTGAGGAACGACAGGATGGGCCGAGATTTTTTTTCATTTTTATTTGAAGTGTTCATATTTAATCAATTCTGGAGCCAAGTTCACCACTTCGTGGACCAAAATAAGATGACGTCTGTTCTACGGTGGAGCTCCAATTTCTGTCAGCAGCCAGTTTATCAATTATGATGTCACACCGTCGTAATTAATTGTTTTAAAGCATCAAATAACTCATTCAAAGCCCCGCGCTATAATAAATATGTACATTTGAACTTTAGCATAATAATGAATGACCTGAAACGACAGGAAGCACCTCAACCCCCCCCCCCCTCAAAAGGTGGTCACTTGACTTTGAAGTTTGGCTCGTGTCCCACCCACACCAACACTTCATAAATCTTGTGTGTTTTCACCCATTTAACGGACGGAGGAGTAATTAACTTTTAAACCACTGGACTGGAGTAAGCAAAACCTCTACAATGCTTGGAGGAAAATAAATAAAAAAATCAACAGAAACAACAGATCGAGTTCATTAATTTTGACGACACAACAGCAGCAGCTCCATTTTTTTTTTTTTTTTTATCACCAGGTCCGAGCTGTTGTTGACATACAACGTTAACACACTGAGAAGCCGAGGTTAATCACCCACCATCACCTGTGTGGGTTATTTAATGCATCGTGATGATGTCACTTTAAATCTATTTTTTTCTCTCTCCCTGAGATTCATCCATAAAACAATATTCACAGAAGACAAATCTGCGGAGGACGCAGCGACTGCAGTGTCACCATAAAAAATCAAACGCCTCATTTACGCCACTTCCGCTCCCAATCGTCGGCTGTATCCACTTTCATTTCCTCGTGCATATGAAATACCATAGTGTGAAATTCATTATAGATTATAATTATTTCTGTGTTATGAGGCCAGCATACCAAATGCCAAAATGTACTCTTCTTCAGCGTGGCAGCATGGCAAATGGAATTTTACTCACCATCAGTAACCCGTAGCCTTTAATAGCTATCTTTCCATTATTATTTGGATAGCATCCGTTCAAGGATGTAAAAAGATTTTTTTTCTTTTTTTTTTTCAGAAACAAAGAAAGAGGCATCGCCCGATGAACATTATAGCCTGTTTATGTTTTAAAGGAAATCAGTAAAGGGCTATTAAATAGTAGTTCTTTTCTACGGATCCAATTTTTAAAAATATAATACTCCTTTGTTCTTTTTCTGATAATTATCTTTACATCTTTAAACTATTTTAACTACACCGTTTTCTGCATTCATTTCATATATATTTTTAGTTTTACGCTCCCATCTAAAAAAAAATACTGTTAGATGTCATTCCTGATGTTATTCATCATCATATATATATATATCCAGATTTATAAGTATAAATGCTGTATTATGTGTTGGGCTGGATTTGTTAGGAGCCTTTTTCTCACCTTTGTGTCTCGCGAAGTAGCGTCCCAGGACAATGAGTAGACAGAGCATGGCGAAGACCACCACGGCCACCACTCCTCCAATCACTGCGTGGTCCACCGTCCTGGGCGCACCTTCTCCGGCTCGTGAGTCTGAAAGCACAGGGAAAAAATTGTGATAGTGATGTAAAAAAAAATATATATATATATACAAAAAATGATACCTGTACCTGTAACATGTTACGATGCAGATTGACAATAAGACACTGAGATTCATTCAACGAGAAGATAAAAGACTGAGTAAAAATCCTCATCATTTTTTATATACTTTATATGTTCTGATCTTATGCTGCTTAAACAGACCCTTAGATAATAACCCACAAATCCTAATTACAACATTAAAAAAAAACAAAAAATCCACATTGTACACCTTAATGTAATAATCTTAAGGATGGTAACTCATCAAATTGAAGTTGTTGACCTCGTCTATGGTCTAAAATAATGAAATTATTTGAATTTGCTCTTTGTGTTGTTGTTTTTTTTTTCTTTCCTCTGCATAATAAGACATAACAAGATACAACAAGACATTCTCCTCCTCTCCTGAGATGAGCTTGGCTCCCTTTTCTTCTGGCCAACAGTTTAATAATCACTTTACGGAGATTAGCACAACAATAAGAGTTTGGACCGGAGTCAGGGAGTGATTAATCTGAGCAGGGAAAGATTTACTACACTCCTGGTGCACTGTGAAGAATCACTCAGTCTTAACATTTATTTATATATATAAAGATTATTATTATTTTTTCTTTGCACCATCCTGAGGTGCGGTGCAAAAGAATTTATAAAATCAAAATAAACGTCTCATAGGAAATCTGTAGGATTTTTATTTATTTATTTCCACACAACAAAATACTCACTAATTACTCAGAGGGGCAATTATGCTTTTCCATTCCAAAGCATGTGTGGAAAAATTACGTCCAGATGTAGGTCTCCATGACAACCCAAGGTTAATATCCTATGATGCGATTGGTCCCTCAACAGAGGAGGGAATATTTATTACACTGAGAGGGGGAAGAAAAAACATCTTTAGCCTAATATCATTTCTACATTACCGAAGCATTTAAGTGATTTTATCCTATTTATGGATGCCAATACGCCCTACACTTAACCTTCACTTCTGGGATAATGCATATTTTAAAAAAAGGAAACAACAATAACACCACCGCCTCCACCATCCATGACCTGGTGTAACTGAGCCACAATTTACCAAGAAAAAAAAACTGAGAGAGAGAGAGACAGAGAGAGAGAGAGAGAGAGAGAGAGAGAGAGAGAGAGAGAGAGCGTGAGGGGAAGGACCAGCATGGATCAACGTCTCCCACTGCTCCACCTCCACAGGAATAAAGGAGTGGAGGCGGTGGAGCTTCCTGTCCAGACTCAACAAAACATTACCTGATGGAATCTAATAGGTTATTTTGACTTTCTAGATTTTCTCTTTCAGTGCTGGGCAGATTCAATTAAACTGAGCAGGAATCCTTCTGACATCCAATTCGCTCTTGTCAGGCTGCGCTTTAACACACTTTCCTATTACGATGTTAATGTGGACTTTGGCTTTGAGGGAGGGAGGGGGCGTGGGGGTCAGGGTGGCTTAAATTTCCTGGTTTAAATGAATTCCCGAGAAACAGAGGCAGGGACGGGGGCATCAAAGTGTCCACAATACACGCAAAGTCACTTTTCCTGCCACACATCATAATAAGCTCTACCTGTATAAACACCATTCTTTTTTTCCAGAATTATGTCTATAAATAAAGTGTGTCCGGTTGGTGGTGCTCCGGAGATATTTCAGGCATCACCACAACAAAAACTTCCTCTGACTCTGATGAGCGTGAAATACATCCACAGCAAAAACTGCGTGGAAATCACTTTGCCCCTGCCGGGGCTGCTTTAAGATTAGAAATCCCTGCCACGTCTGACAGCTTGTTCCAGCTCTTCACTGAACTTATATGATGCTGACAGAAATACTCAAACCCTGCGAAAAACCATAAAAAATTAAATTAAATAACATTTCTGCATTTTTTAAACCCATTTCACCGTGACTTCAGCGAGACGTGGAATTGAAAATAAAGTGACACGAGGCTGATCTTTTTTTTTTTCCGAAAAACCAAATTACCACAATTTTCAACTAATTGTCTTTAAGATACACAGACTAATCTCTTTGGAGGATAATGAATATCAATATTTCATGGCTACCTGGTGGGCTGGGTAATGACTGCGGGGACCACCGCCATTCATCACAGGCAGTGGAAATAGCATGGCGGAAATTGTAATTTAAAGGATCATTCTGGTTTCATTTAACCTGGATCTTCATTTTTTTTGTACCCACCCATTCCGATCAGTAATAACAACTCAGTCGGTTCCAAGCAGGTGGGTGTTAATGAATCCAACCACTCATTTCAGCAGAGCCGACAAATCCACCGCTAATGCCTTAAAGGTTTTATTATTTTTATATTATTTGTTTATTTTTACAACCCAATTAAGAAAAAAAGAATGATTTTACCAGGAATGTTCTCTGTTTTTCGAAACTTGACAGGAAATAACAAAAGGAGAATCTTCTGCAAAAGACCTTTGAAATCCAAATGTTCTGGAAGGGAAACAAAAAGAGTCAAGAACTAAACGCATGGCGGTGTTGACGTGTTTTGCTGTTAAATTGCAAATATTTGATGCTGTTGGAACGGAGCTCAAAGCTCCCCTTGCAGGGGAATGGGTTTCTATTTCTATTTCTTAACCCCAACAAATCTTCCTTTTTTGATTTAATTTTTTTCTATTTAAAGTAATCTCGGCTTCACATTTAACGAGCTCTGTTTGTGAGCCCTAAATAAGCGTCGGTTTTTGAAAGCACTCAGTCCCAACGACACCACCGAGAGCAATTTGCATGTCATATCAGTGAGTATCACTTATGAGCAATTACTGTCACCCAGTGAAATTCAGTACATTTGTCTTATTATCTCACATGGGGAGTCAAACTTCAAATTGCAAGGGGGATTGTTTTAGCAATCAAAGGAGAGCACATTCCAGAAAAGTCATTTTCTGTGGCAGATGAAAAAGCACCAATCATTTCCACATCAGACCGCTTTCTTTGCTCTGCCGCTCATTGGTTTTAATAAAAAAAAAAAACAAGTTAAAATAAGTAGCCCCTTTTTTTTTTTTGACAGAGACCCCTCATTATGTCAACGAGTCGCCTCAGCGTGTGATTTTGCGTCGTCATGCCGACAGACAACGATCTGGGAATTCCCAAAGTCCGTCCATATACGCATAGTCCACGATTCCCAAATCAACCGGAGCCACTTATAAAGTTACATTAGAGAGTCTGACAGCCATTTATTTAATGGCCACATTAGTTTTGTCAGTTTGGACAACTCTCCATTATTTTTGCCACTCACAGTGTCACACCAGAGGACACACAAAGCGCACACACACACACACACACACACAGCTCTGAGTCCGTTCGCATCTGTTTGGTTTCACTGCTGTGACCATGACGATGATGTAACTGCATGTAAGATATATGCTCGGCATTCATCATGTGTCCAGAATCCTGACACCGCTGAGAATATAATCTTACATGTCCTTAATGTCTGAAGGAGAATATATAAAACAACTTTAAATGGTGTTGCGTTGCACGGTTTGAGCCAAAATGGTTTATTTAAACGGTTTATGTTGTTTTGCTTCGTTGCGGCAGCTCATTTCGCAAAAATATATTTATTGTGAAGTGGAATTTGATTAAAAAAAAAGAAGAATAAATAGGTGGCAAAAAGTGTTTGAGAATTATTATATTATAATAATTTATAGAATTAAATAAAGTGAGGTTGACTGAAAGACGATGAGAAAGGAAACTATGCACACACAATTAAGTAAAAAATAAAATATATATATATATATATATATATATATAGATTTCAATACTCCAGATTTTTCTTTTTTCATGTCTATACAATTCCGGTCTATTGCTTGCCTTCAATTTAAGCTCCATGCATCATTTTCTTTCAAAACAGCAACGCAGACGCAAACAAACCATAGCCAAACTACTACAACTGTCATTTTGACAGGGGGGAGGAGAAATTCTCATCTTAAGTGGACACTTTCTCCTTTTCATAAGACATGTTGACAGAGGCTGGATCTGAGACAGAGGAGATCTCCTAATTGGATCTTTCTAATCTGCTAATTAAGCGGCCGTGGTTTCAGTGGCGTGGCCGCAGGCGGAGGTGAAATCACCGGCCCGCACTTTTTTCTCGGTGCGTCATAAGAGCACGTTGGCTTGTCAAGATCCGCTTCGGGAGCGCACGACACTCTCAGTTAAAGAATGAATGTAATTAAAGTCCCGATGAACCTATTCATTGAACCTATTTAAAAAATGTCAGTTATATCTTTTCGCCTCTCGGGGAGCTCACTACACCGCGCACATACCGAGCCACTCGGCCGCCTGATCGTCAAAAATCGTCAATAAATAAAAATAAAAATAAAAATAAAAATAAAAATAAAAATAAAAATAAAAATAAAAATAAAAATAAAAATAAAATAAAAATAAAAATAAAAACAACATCAATAACAACAACAATAATAATACTTATTATAATAATAAAAAGTGATTTGGCTTTATACGAGTAAAAAACAAAAATTAGCTAACGGGTCAATCCCAGCTGAAAATGAAATGAATAAATATGATATGGTGTAGGTTTGAGCCCAGCCATTCTGAAAAGATGTTAAAGCCATAAGCCACAGCTTCTCAAACGACAATCGATAAAAATAGAGGCATAACCGCAGTCCTCCATCCTCATCATGTGGATAAAGCTCAAATACAAAACCCAATGAATTCTACATTTCCCACGATTCAACTGGCATCATCTCTACATCATAATCCAGCGGTCTCTGGGAGCCCTGCGGACGTGAAAAAGGTCATTGTGTAGGTTGTATATGTACAACTGATGGTCTGCCGCACAAATGAATGGATTTAACACTAATGACTCCAGTCACACCACTGCTACTGGAATATGTAAAATAACATCATTTATGGGCAGCAACAGATTTTTGGAATTAAAAACTATATTTTTTTATCCAATTACTTAGAATAATGCCAAGATGTATTGAGCCTTAGTTGAAGGATGAGTCACCAGTTTGTAAAAAAAACAAAAAACAGGAGCTGTATGATCTACAGCAGTTTGTTCGAATAAATAAAATAAAATAAAGGATTTTTTTTTCTCCTTCCAAACACAGAGAGACAAAAACCCAATCACGACAGTTCACACCAAAGTGCGGCGGCCACTGTGCTGTTTTATATTCAATATATTCTGCTTAACCTGTGGAGCAGCAGCAGCGGCGTATCTGGGACAATCTGGAGACAGTTTGATAAAATCACTGTCAGGATCTCTAGAGGACATCGCTGAGATGACCACTGTGCAATATTGGACGCTAAAAGCAGAAAACTCTGAAGACTCAGTAAGGAATAAAAATGAATAATGGCTCCGCTGTGTGTGGCAGATTTAACCTTTGGATTGTGTGTGTGTGTGTGTGTGTGTGTGTGTGACTTTGTCAATAAAATGGCAGAATTAGCTAGAATGAACCAAAACAGTTATTCAACCATCACACAAAGAGCTGAAAAATAAAAATAAAAATCACCAACCCGTCAAGGCTGAGTTATTCCCAACTATCAGTGAAAGTTTACAAGGAGGATAATTATTATTGTATTTTTTTTTTTTAATCACTGGGTCAATCAAACCAAGTCATATGTTGCCTATAAACGAACATTTACCACTGTACTGCAATTACATTTAAATGTTCTTATTTTTTATTTGTAGTTAACACGCATTTCTGAAGGAGCAAAACTGTTCATTTTCTAAAATGAACCTGAATATCGTCACAATTTAAAGCCGTACATTTACTTTTTGAAATATAATATGAACCTTTGCTCTCATTTAGAATTTTTTACACCAAACCTTATAACGTTGGCGTCACGAGAGGGAAAGCGAATTTTTTCGAACATCTGGTAAACTCAGGCGCCGGGAGTGTTATCTCCCTTGCACCTTGTTTTTTTTTCCCCTCACTGGAGCTATTCATCATTTATCTAATCAAGGCCTGTCTTCATCCAAAACGTAATATAATTATGGGCTATAACTGTTCTCGGGATATTAAGCTGTATCTAGGCCACGGCTGGGCTCGATAAACACCTTCTAATAATGGCTTTTAGTGGTCTCAGGAGTGGACTCCTCCTCCTCACGCATCCACCACTCGCTGGGGCTCCCAAGGCCAAATGACTTTGCAGGCTTGTTGCAGGGATGCACATCAGTCCTGGTAATGGGGACAGAGTTTGGCCGAAAAAAAAAAAAAAAAAAAAGAAGCCCAGTGGAGTTTCTCTCCCCCCACCGCAGTGCCCTTTCTTCTCTCATGCCTGATTATCAACCCCCTCCCCCCCACACTAAACACACACACGCTGACACACGCACACACATAAATAACACATATAATTGGTTTAATATCTGTAAAAACTGAAATAAGGTCAAAACCAACCCAGGAACAATTATTTCATAAATGAGGCAAAAAAAATAACCAAATTATCTCCACTTTTTATCCGCGAAACATGTTGTGAAGGTCAAAGTCAGACTCTGCCACTCTCTAAATTCCCGTGCGCCTCCTGCTGTATTGCTACCCACAACAGAGGAGGCCCGAGCATCCTGGTGTCTGAGTGGGTATCAAGGAAATGACATGGGGGGGGGGGGGGGGCTACGGGGAACCGACGGGGGAGGGGAAA
>JAFBJU010000589.1:194451-239611 GCA_016785305.1 Colistium nudipinnis
AAAAAAAAAAAAAAAAAAAAGAAGCCCAGTGGAGTTTCTCTCCCCCCACCGCAGTGCCCTTTCTTCTCTCATGCCTGATTATCAACCCCCTCCCCCCCACACTAAACACACACACGCTGACACACGCACACACATAAATAACACATATAATTGGTTTAATATCTGTAAAAACTGAAATAAGGTCAAAACCAACTCAGGAACAATTATTTCATAAATGAGGCAAAAAAAATTACCAAATTATCTCCACTTTTTATCCGCGAAACATGTTGTGAAGGTCAAAGTCGGACTCTGCCACTCTCTAAATTCCCGTGCGCCTCCTGCTGTATTACTACCCACAACAGAGGAGGCCCGAGCATCCTGGTGTCTGAGTGGGTATCAAGGAAATGACATGGGGGGGGGGGGGGGGCTACGGGGAACCGTGCCAAGGAAACCAGGGGCTAATCCGGAAAAGGATTTACATACGTGACGTGCATCTTCTGGTCAAGGTCGCACAATAAATTAGCCGCTTACACAAACCCCTCTCATACTGTAGCTTAACCTGGGTGAAAATACAGATTTCCATAAATCGACAACAACATGTATGCGTGTTTTTTCCTTCTATGAGCCTTGGTGCATTTAGAGAAAAAAAAATCAGAAGACCCGAACAATGCAGCGCTGCAAAGAAGCTCAGAGGTCAAGATTGAGTTCCTTATTTATGAACACGGCGAAGATGTGGTTTAACATCACAAACAAAACAAAAAAAAAAAACCTTGGAGCAAGCAGATGTTTAAGGTTTTGGTAAACGGAAAATGCTAGTTTGTGACCTGATCAAACTAAAGTCTGAGTCTACAACTGAACCAGTAATTCCAACGACTTTGGACTATAAGTGGCGACAATAATAATAATAATAATAAAAAAAATGAGATAAAAAAAAAGAAGCATGTAGCCATTATGTAAAGATGGAGGAGGAGCAGAATATTTTCTGTGTTATCCCCATAGTGCCATTGTGAGCGTCTTAGAGAAGCAGTGTTGTGGCACAATCTCTGTGTCAGGTGTAGCAATGCTGACAAAAAATAAAAAATAAAATGCAGCGATAATAAAAATCCTTCAGCAGAGCTGGGTGTACGGTGTGGGCCTCTAATCCACGCCTTACCTCAAAGGAAATTCCGACCAGCTTACATGCATGGATGGTGTCAGGGGGAAAGAGAGAGAGAGAGAGAAAATCTGCTGTCTCACACATTATAGGCAAAAGTCGTATCAGTGGGTTTGTCTCATTTACACACACCAAAAAAATTAATAAATCTGGAGAAATATCCTCAGAGTGACAAATCCCTGGTTCTATCTCTATGGAATCAGAAAAAAAAGAAACATTTACTCTCACTACTTCTAAAAAGGCATCAAAACCAGGAAACGGCAGAGGAAGGAAAATAAGACTAAAGTGAGAGGGGAGCAACACCACAGTTATCCATAATCAATTCAACTTCCTCTCAGTTGATTTAAGGAAATGTAACCCATATCTCCACACGCATTCTGGCCCAAATTTAAATTTCCCGTTGACCTCCAAACCAGCATGGGGGTTCAGCTGAGGTAAAAGTACAACTCTCTGATGAAAGTTGTTGTCACGCCAACGCAGTTTGGTTACATTGCAATGGAAATATGTGAGAAATAAATTCCAGATGTTTACAGCTGTGCAACGACAACAACAACTTCTACCCTTACTGCATTGCCGCTGTTATTATCTCCACATTCATGTAGAACGGGGGAAGCTGGCAGGCCAAAGCAGGGGATGATGGGTAATCTCAAGGGGCCGACAGCCAAAGACCACTATTACGTCTTAATCTGAATGTAATCAGATTATAATCAGATCGGGCAGATATTTGGCTGACTGAAAAATCAAAACAACAACTACTACTGGATGGGTTTGTATAAAGTTGACCGTTGCATATTACGCATACATGGGCAACGATTGGATGCATTTAAATTTGACTTATAAACATTCGTAATAGAAACACAGTGATTTGAAATGGATCAGCCTTAGTAGTAAAATGTGATCCACATATAAACACAAGTAGATCATTTTTGTGGTCCATTTTATTGATTTATCATTATATTTTTTATTACACATTTGATCTAATTAGCCTTAGATATCTCATTTATGAAGCACACTATGAACGGCTAATATGAGAATTAAATACTAAATAAACCACTGAACAGCAGTATCTTGATGTTTCCAGTTGGAGGATGATGGACTAACATCAATACATATAATGTGATTTTCCTTTTGTCAGCACTTACGTTTTTCTGATGATTTCGTTTATAATTTCCTCAAATAATATTCTAAATTGTCCTTGCAAGCGGTTTAAAAAGAATGGGGAGGGCATGCGAGAGTGAATGTGACAGCAGTTGGAGAGGCTGCAGGTGTTAGGGCTTCGGCAGGTAGCAGGACGACAGATGGAGGGATGATTGACACTCTGGATTAATGTGAAATCATCTCTGTGGTTTCGTGTGCATCTGGCAGCGGAACGCAAACAGTTTGGATGAAGGAAAATAAAAAATAAATTAACATACATATAATGTATATATTATTATTATTATTTTGTGTGAATTTCTCCTAATGCAGTAAATTAACATGTGGCACAAGTACTTGAGTATAGGCCCTCTTCGTTTAAGCTATTGCGTGACAATATGAATACGATTATAAATTATTATATTACAAATATCATATTCTCAAACAGGCGATATATACATTTATATAGGCTATATATAAGATGAACGTGATACACTTTTTTTTAACTGTTTTTCATACTGATTAATACTATTAATTACTATTATTACATTTCCCTGTGGGTTTCGTCATGTGAGGAGCCAGTGGGAACCTTTTGAGGTCCGCTTAACTTTCAGCAGGTGTTTGTCACCTGTCATAGTCATTTGCGAGTTGGGAACTAATTAATGCAGCATATGTGCCTCGTTTGGATTCAGCCTCCCAAGGTGGGACAGGCCAGTGCCAGCCTCAAAAAGCAAAACGCAACACAAATCACTGTGTGTGTGTGTGTGTGAACACAAACATCTGAAATCAAGAGTTGCCATCATGTCACTAATGTTTGACACTTGATAATGGAATTCAGAAACGGACCTCTACTCACTTAAAATGAGTCGCGTGAGTTGAAGTTAGAAACTCCATTTTGTCGTGACTCAATCTTACCCCCTTTTAATAATAACAAAAAAATTTAACTTTTCGAAACTTCCCAACACATTTACTGACCCACTAGGACCCTGGAAATCCTGCTTCTGTGTAAAAATGCGTTTGATCCAAATGTTGACCCTTTCAAACCATTTAAAAAAAATCATTCCATTTACTAGTTTTATTTGAACCCACAACAAATATCACAAGATGGATGGATCCATTTTTTTTTTGCATTGTATCCCCACAATCCTCCGAGTACTGCATCACTAGTGTCAGCTTGAGATTTATATTTTCATTTATTTTTTCCACGATTCAGCTACTTCCGCCATTGATGTTGAGATGATTATTGGATTCGACTGACATATGATTGCAAAAAAAAAAAGAAAAGAATGAAGGGGATTAAAAAAAAAGGTAAATGCATGCCGAGCTGTACCGAGGGTTCAACTGAGGCCAGCATCATCCCTTCATCCTCATCACCGCCATCATCATCAAATCACGCAAATTCTTTGTGGTGCACACAATCATCAAACTCATGTTGTGCGCGTGTCACACACCCCACGCGCGCTGCCGCGTCCCTTTTAACCTCACAACGTGTCACCGAGCCAGCGAAGTTGGCGGCGCCATCTGTCCCTTTGATGTGCACTCAACCTGAGATCACCTGAGCGCCGATCCACGTTTGGAATGCGGCCGTGTGCTGGTAAAACACATCAAACAAACCACAAAGCTTCTCCGTCCACTAACATATATCTATATAGATATCAATTTTTTTTTGATAAAGTTGACCGGTGACAATTTGGACCCATTGTGTCCCTTAACATTTAATGAATGTCTCGTCTCTGTAATGACATCCAAAATGTGACAGCTTAGTCCTTGGATTAAAGTGGAACGTCCTCCCACAGTCCCACTGTGAGCAAAGTGGCCATTAAAGGGCCGTATTCCTCCCCACCACTCCATCTCCGAGGCGGCTCAATTATCCCCAACGCCTCCGCCCCCGCCCCCGGCCCGCTGACAGCCGCGCTGGCAGGTGTGTCCTTTTCCAGACGTGCTCGCGCTCCAGATGGGAAATTAGTCAGAGCGGCGGCTCGCCATCAGCCGAAGCAACTGACACCTTCCTCCAACGTGGCCTTTCATTAGGAGCCAACGCACAACACGCGGCGTCCAGGCGCCCGGGCTGACGGAACGACGCCATTTACCTCACGCAGGTAACGTCGTGACACATAGAATAAAGCAAAAGTCCGGAGACGCGGAGTCGCACAAGGGGGAAAAAAGCTCAGAGACGCAAAACAATCATAATAAATCCTCGAGGAAGTTTTACATTTCAGAGAGATGCACTTTGAGTCATATGGGACCCTGAAAGCCAGAATATGCAATTTAAAAAAAACAAAAAACATTTACATTACGTTACAGTGGTTGGATCCCAAATTCATAAATATTTATTTCATTTTTTTTTTCCCAACTACGCCTTTTTAACAATTTACATATATTTAAATGTTGTTTTTAATTCGTCAGTCATTTTAGTCTCCATATTTTAACTTACGTTACTGGTGTCGAAACCAGCCAAAGCTAAAATATAATAAACGTGACTTTTAGCTCGTTGTAAGGTAAAGATATATAAATTCCGCTTTGAAAAAAATCCCTATACTTATAAGCTGGAAATGACCTAAAATAAAACCCCTGAAGTGCTTTAGTCCAAATGTGTGTGGTCATAAATGTGTTTATAACCCACTTATTTGCTTCTTTCCTTAAAATGTGGGAAAATAACTTTTGTCAACTCTACTTTTCTTGACATTTACTGATTAAAGCTTTTTTTTTTTTTTTTTTTGCATAAATCAGACTAAGATAAATAAACCACCGGATGCTTCCGGGAGCCAGTACAGAGTTGTTGTTTTTTTCTTATCTGAGTGCATCATAAAAATCCTTATGAATACGTCCAAGTTTCCAGAATTCTTTCCTTTTAACGTCAAAGCTCTGGCACTGAGACCCAAACAAAATGTTCCCTCCACCACGACATCACTTCCTCTCTGCGGCACGTTTAATTCCCTGCACGCCTCCTCCTCCCTCGTACCTGGCCTATTTCAGAAGGAAATGAACAATCTTGGAAAAGAACCTTCCAGCTCAGTAGTGTCTTTGCTTTTTTTGTAAAGTCATGACAAGCGGGGGCATCACCATGGCAACTACACCTGAGAGCCCGGTCACTGCGAATGCTTTTACACCAGAGGCTGCCTGGGTGTCACATATTTGCCATGGAAATACACACACAATTTTAGCTTTTTAAATATATACAAATCTGGATTCTTTGGAAATAGCCCAGTTGACACCCAAATGATTAATTATAATTTTAAATGACACTTTAAGGGAGCACTAAATGAAATGCACTTAGCTTTCTGCCATGATTCAGCTCACACACACACACACACACACAAAATTTGTGCAGTTGCTGGTCCAAATAAAGTCCCTGGGTGCACTCAGGCAGGATAACTTGGTTGTGTGTTCTCACAATCTTAAATTGTCTGCACAGAGCTCTGTGAAATCTGGCTTTGAAGCCGCCCTCCAGAGTTTGCAGCTGGTTTGCTTCTTCTTTGTGCTAATTTCTAATACACAGGGAAATAAAAAATAAAAGTAATATCGCACGTAATTGTGTTTTTAATGGATTTCAAACAACAAAGGACAGAAGCTGTTTCACAATTTGTCTCCGCAGACGATATTTTGGAAGTTGGATCAATTCTCTGTTGGGGGTTTTTTTTTGTGTGTGTTTTTGTGTGATTTATGAACAGTTTAATATCAGCATGAGTATTAACGGAGATAATACATTCGATTTAAATTGGTTCAAAAACACCATCGTAGGAATCAAACAAACACGCTTCATGGTTACCAGGTAACACGTGTGAAAGCGTGTTATTTTGTAAAAAATGGCTGCAATTCTGTTCCACTTTTGTCGAAAACACTTTTCTATTTGCCTTCACACACGCACACAAACACACACACTTGACTCAACGTGCGACCCTGAGACGAGTGGACGACCTCCGGAGCCACAGCCGCTCCTGATTATTCCCGATGAAGTGTGCCAGTAAACTGCTATTCTGATGATTGCCAACGCAACCTATTCTCTTCATTTAAACAAACGGTATACGGCCGCCATTAGCGTCAGCCCGCTGCCGTTGCCATGGCATCGGGCCGCTCTTGTGAAATGTGACAGGCCAAACGCAAGCATTGTTGCAGCCTGTGTTACAGTTTGCCGGATTGACTCTTAAATCCAATAACTTCACACTCCTAATAACCTTTTTTTCCTGCCCCGGTGTATCCCTGCGTCTCTGGGGGGATTTTTTTTTAGATCATTGCGTTGCCGCTCGCCGACTCATCGGTGTCAATATTCATTGGATCGGAGCTCCAAATCCAAGTCATTACACGGTGATTCACTGTTTATTGAATCAATGTCTATATTTTCTATTCAGGCTGGACTCCCACTCGGGTGACTGGGTAATAAGATCCCTCCACAGGACTGTGTGGAGGCGGGCGTGGATTTGATTGACACCTGTGACTCTGCGGTTAAACACCTGATGGATTTGCATGTCTGATTTTTTATTATTATTTAGAAATGGGAATTACAAATTGAAACCAGAGAGTATGGATGTGTGAGGGGTTTATTTTGCAAAGGGAAATTGGTTTATCATAGTTTTGCAACTCTGGGGCTTAGCGAATGAAGAAGAACACTTTTTTACCTGTAAGTGAATTCAATTCCTGTATAAAAGCTGACCTTGATTACTATTAAATTAAATCACATAACAACCTTCTTTAACAGGAGGGTCATTGGCACTAACCTCAAGCTACACTTTCTATTCCTATTGTTCTTCATAATAAAACAGTTTTAACCTTCAAAAACGAACAAGATTAATTTGATGTAGAAAATGGGATCAGCATGTCGGGAGCTTGTGTTTAAACTTATATCTACATAAGAAAATGCTGTCGATTATTGCAAAAAAAAAAAAGGTCATTTCACGGTTTGTCAACTGTTACAAATAACAAACGGCCTGATATTTCCACCGAAAACACAATTTCGCATCAGCACAAGCCGTATGGAATAAATTAAATGTTAATGACACAGAAATATTCGATGCAACACCTGAACCTTCCACTAATGTATATTCACCAAATAGCACATGCATACTAATGAAACCCCCATCTCCCATCAATCCAGCGTGTAAATCGGGTCTTAGCACCTCCTCTTTTGCTCTTTTCAAATATTTTATGAGACAGCAAGACTGCACGTGAATATTAATTTCTCTCTTTCGCTCTCTCCTGGAATGAAGTCAAATCAAAAAAGCCAGCTGTTCTTGTCAGGTGGGATTTAGACTACCTTCGATATGAATATCTAAGTTGATATTCAAGTTATGTACCGTATGCCTGTTTTATACTGTCTATTCATTTAATGGTGATCTATATGGAAGCTGAAGGTATTTCACTATATGCCGAAACTTTAAGCTGCACACCGTTTGTTATTGGCTTGGTCGTCATGGTCCAGTCGCTTCTGTTCATGGCGTTGAGTCCAAATCATCGAGGAAAAAAATATATACATACTGTATATATATAAATAATGCAGTAAATATAAATGCAATATTCATGATGCATCACTGCGCTTAATTACCAACATTTAAAAAATGATTATGAGCCGAGACGCAACATCTGGGGCAACCATTCAAAAACTCCTGAACACATCTCACTCTAAAGCAGGAAGAATAAAGCATCTGTGGTCGAGTCCCAACTGGAGCTGCCAACATCATTTACACAGAGAGAGAGAGGAAACCTGAGAAAACTTGTCAGGGTCCCACCAGGACCACGGCCACCTCTTCAACAAGCCAAATTATGCTGATGCACGTTAAATAAATCCACTCATGCATAAATTGAAATATACTTTAGGTATCTCCCTGAAATCACCACCTTCAGCTGTGTTTTTTTTTTTTTTTTTTTTTTTTTTCTTTAATATTCAATTTCAAAAACCTAGGCTAGTAAGTATATGTTGAGAGACTTTTCCCTAAAACCATCATGCCGCATCTGACCATCCGGAAGGCATATCTCACTCAAAATGGGAGTTTCCTAAAACCTGAGACTCTCTGAGGCCCCAAAGTTGATAAAGTATAATCATCGTGTGTCTTCTTTTGTGTTCACGAACAGAGAACTCATCTCAGAGGAGGAACATCTCAACAAGTTAGGAAACGACAAAATAATAAAAAAAAAAAAAAGGGGGATGCAAAATGGGGCGGGAATTAAGAAATATCTATCACCGTCATCCAAATGAACGCAAGGGAGTAAATTAGGCTGATTTTTTGCCTCCATCCAAAATCATGCTGTCGATATAATCAGTGCTGGCCTCAGAGTGGCATTTATGCCTCTGTGGCACCTCCGGGGAAACGGGGTAATTGGTGGAACCGACTGTTGCTCGTCAGGCATCACGCAGGCAAATCATCAATATGATCAATAAGTGACCGGCACCAGGGGACAGCAGGTATTACATTTCCCAGGCCAGGCATGCCTGAAACAACATCAGCTGTGCAGAAGGAGGCATGCCGCGGAAACAGGATACACATTTAGAAAAAAAAAAAAAGAAAAAAAGACAAGACATAAAGAGGAAAGTAGAAATACCAACCATGAGCTGCGGGTTCAGTGCTGGGCGCAGGGTCTGAGCACACAAGGAGAGGACAGGGCGGTGGTGGAGGGAGGTGTGGAACAGGAGGAACAGCATGCAAATAAAAGGAGAAAATGGGGGAGGGAAGGAGGTGGGGGGGGGGGCAGGGGAGAAAACAAATGACACCCATAAGCAAGCATTCGAAAAAAGACCAGAACATGACAAAAGACACAAGGCTTGAGGGAAATCAAAGGAAACCAAAGGCAGTGCAGAGATAAGGGAAGGAGGTGGGGGGGGGGGGCAGGGGAGAAAACAAATGACACCCATAAGCAAGCATTCGAAAAAAGACCAGAACATGACAAAAGACACAAGGCTTGAGGGAAATCAAAGGAAACCAAAGGCAGTGCAGAGATAAACAAAAGCTTTTTTTCTTTTTTACGCACACACAAAAACAAAAAAAACACACACACACAAATACACGTTTTCCGGTGCGCACGCAGGACGTGGCGTTGAGAGGGGAAGCGTGTGGCTACGGCTGGAGGAGATATGGACGGAAAAACTATTATCTGGAAGCCAAACGTTCTGAAGCTGTGGTGCCAAGAAGAGGAAAAAAAAAAAAAAAAAAAAAACAGCGGGGAGGAAATAATTGTGCAGCTGTGCTAATTGAAGAGTGCGTGACTTGGAGAGAGGACACACAACTGTTTGCGTAGGGAGGGTTGTGTGTGTGTGTGTGTGTGTGGCAGCGAGTCAAGTAAAGTTGTAACAGAGTTCAGTCTGGAGATGAATGGATGATGATGATGATGATGATGATGATGATGATGATGAGGAGGAGGATGATGTTCAACTTTTAATTTTGTAAGCAGTTTGTACCGTTTATAGCTCCTGATGATGATGATCTGATATTGTGTTAAATATGTTTACTGTTATTTTAAGCTCAAGTTTAATATATAATATGAAAATACAAGTAAAAATGGCTTAAAATCACATATTGGTCAATAAGCTGCAATATGATCATTATTATAGTTTGAAATGTATATATAAATTCAGATTTACAGCAGAGCTGCAAGCTCATCCAACATTCATGAGACATTTTGCACCGAGTGTGTTGATTTTATATCTGTGCACACAACGAGAGATGAATCTCACACACACTGTGAAACTACAATGCAGACTAATGCACTCCACAGTTGTATTGCTCAGGGTAAAAAAAAAAAAAAAAAAAAAAAAGAAAGCCTGCACCGTCCTGGGGATGGAACGCTCTGCCGGAGCATTGCTTCTAAAAAAAAAAAAAAAAAAAAAAAAAAAAAACACTTCTGAAAGCAGACCAACGACACTCTCAAATGGAATCACTGGACCAAATGCATTAAAGTGTTCACCTCCCAACCCACTACGAGCGCTGAAATGAATTCAGGAAACATCTTTAAGTGAGTGTGAGACATAAGAAAAAAAAAAAAATTATCATACTTTGTTTGTGTAGGAGCCAAAATGGCGGTTGTCGACAGTTTGCGAGTTTGTCGCCTCAGGGACAAATCAAAGATGTCGACGTAACAAACAGGAAGTCAGCTGACCAGTTATCAATAACGTGTGGTAGTTACAGTGGCATCTTAATTGTGCAAATACTTTTTGAGAAATAACTGCGATTTTGACATTTTGTATTAGTCTTTACATTTTCCACATCTGTATAGACGAAGTTTCATTATTATTATTATTATTATTGTTCACTGTTTTAGCCAAAGACACTTGAGGAGGATGAAAAATTCAGATTAAAATACGTCTTAGATTAAAATGACATATCCAAAAATAAGTGAGGGATTTTTGAGACTTTTTGAACATTCATCGGTCATAACTATGATCTTCCAAATTGAGGCCACGGCTGGATGTTTCTTTTTCTTTTCTTTTCTTTTTTTCAGAGGCCATGGCTGACCTCTTTTTATTCCGTCTCTGCCACCGCTCCCAGACAGTAAATGTCCCAGAGTTCATTAGGAGAACAGAAAGTCAGCATGGCCTGCTCACCCTCATTACACTGTGGGGGGGCAGCCATGTGGGACCATCCAACATGCCCGCCGCTGACATGATTGGCCTTACATACAGTGTGAAGCCCCCCGCGCGCGCCGTCCACCATCTCTGGCTTCACGGGGTCAGCCGTGGACACGCCCCCCCCCCCCCCCCCCCCCCCCCCCCCCCCCCCCCCCCCCCCCCCCCCCCCCCCGCGCCCCCGCCCCCCCCCCCCCCCGCGCGCGACTCCGCTTCCCATGAGCCCTCGGGAGACGCACTGTGACATGACATCCAGTTCAACATGCAGAGATAACTGCGTGTCAATCATAATTATTTCTGGCCAGAAAAAAAAAAGCACTATGTGGAATGCTGCGCTCCAGGAAAAGGCCCCGAGACTGCTGGGTGGCCCCGCTGGCTTCCAGATTACTTTTTTTTTCTTCTGACCTGCCTTCCCTACTCCAGCGTTGGTTTGTGATTGCCTGTATTTCCCTGAGTTTTGCCAAATGGAGCTCTGTCGATGAAGAAGCCGGTATCTCTTTCTTTTTCAACAACACTTTTTTTTTCTCCTGCAACAGCGGCTGAATGTTAGAAAAACAATAAATCCAGACAAAACAAAATGGCAATTTTGTTGAGTTGTTGTGCCGCAGGACGGTGAAATCACAATAAAGTTGAGGAATTAGAATAAAAAAACAATGTTTACTTAGCGCCAGTTTAACAGGGAGCAGATGGGAACCTTTTATTGACCCTTGAATCCTAAAGATTTTATTGATCCCTATTGTGCCACCATCTTTTGTTTTTCCAGCGGTATGGCTTTACCTCCGGGTGGAAATGAGTTTTTTTTATGATTCGCCAATACTTTGATTTATGTACAAATACAAAACAAACATTTTCACTGCACAAGTGGAAAAGCGGTCAACATGCCAGAATAAGAGGAAAAAGCTAGTTGAACTTAACAATATTAATTATGAATCCAGTTTGTACAGAGAAAAAATATATAATGTATAGTGTAAAACTGTGTCATATATACATATACTACATTCTGTGTCTTTTATGTTTTCGAAACTGAGTAAATTAATCTCAAGAGATTAAATCACCCAGCCAGAAAAAAATAAAAATTGGATTTGGACATCTTAAAGATCGGACTCTATGCGTAAGGCGAAACATACAAAATAAAGCAGTTATTTAAACACAATCTAACGCCTCCATACAGTCCACCAGCTGCCTTAGAGTTTATGTGTAAATACAGAGTGGAATAGTTTTAAAATCGGTCTGAAGTGGTGGCACTTTTCCAAAATATTGTGCGTTATTGTGCCGAAGACATTACGAGTTTCATCTCCTTTTTGGTCATTGTGCAGCACAATCATACCTCCAGAAGACAATACAGGCCCCACAAAAAGAAGACGTGTGTGTCTCCAGACTAGGGTTCTCCACGACGCTGTAATATCAGGGATGCTCACAGCGACACTTATTCTCCGGCTATCGACCTTAATCCAATTCGTTATAGCTGGCTGGGTCACATTTTAAAAAAATGGACAAGAAATCCGAAATGGGAAGGATATGGCACACGACCCGTGTGCACGTGTTCTTAAGGCGAACTATCTCACTTCATAAAATCCATTTTGTCTCGCCACTGGATAATATGAATAGAATTTCTGATGATGGAAAAAAAAAATCATAATAGCTATTTATTTATTTCTCTTCCATCACCTGCTTAAGTGAAGATTTAATAAGTTGGTGGGGAGCGATTTATGCTCCTGGCCTGACGCCTGATTGTTTTATATGCATAAAGGCAAACGGAAGTAATGTGACGAGAGATATAAAATATGTGCGGGGATTAATGCTGAATCGCTTCCAGGACAGCAGTGGATTTTAGACTTTTGGGGTCAGCCGGTGTCTCACAGAAGGACCTGCTGCTGGCCCTGGCTACCACTAAAAAGATAATAGACTGCAGACCCTGAGGAGAAAGTACAGAGCAAAATGAGTAGGCGTCAACTACACAGCCATAGAAAAAAAAGAAAAAAAAAGAAGAAGAATACGGGCAGCCAAGCACATGGGAAATGAAACTGAGGATCGCGATGAAGGAGAAAACGAATATAAAGGAATACTTAGTTCCTGAAAGGTGTATGGAGAAATATATAAAAAAAAAAATTGCCTGTCTGTGAGTAGAAATTAATAACATGTGCTAATTACAGGAGCTGGTGAGCACAGATTTATAGTGAAAATAGCAATTTATTCATTTCCCCACATCACTTTCTGAACTTGAGAGCCATGTGTTGTCTCTAATAGATTTTTAAAGTGCTCTGTGCTTTCTCTCTAATGGGAAATTGATTAAAAAATAGAAAATAGAAAGAGAGAGAGGGAGAGGGGGCGAGGGAAAAAAAAAAAAAAAGAAAAAAAGAAAAAAATCAGTCCCGCTCTCATCGATTCATTTGGTAGCGGGGCCTCTGATCGGTGTGGCACACTGTGGGTAAATTAAAAAAAAAAAAAAAAAAAAAAAAGAAGAAGAATACGGGCAGCCAAGCACATGGGAAATGAAACTGAGGATCGCGCTGAAGGAGAAAACGAATATAAAGGAATACTTAGTTCCTGAAAGGTGTATGGAGAAATATAAAAAAAAAAAAAATTGCCTGTCTGTGAGTAGAAATTAATAACATGTGCTAATTACAGGAGCTGGTGAGCACAGATTTATAGTGAAAATAGCAATTTATTCATTTCCCCACATCACTTTCTGAACTTGAGAGCCATGTGTTGTCTCTAATAGATTTTTAAAGTGCTCTGTGCTTTCTCTCTAATGGGAAATTGATTAAAAATAGAAAATAGAAAGAGAGAGAGGGAGAGGGGGCGAGGAAAAAAAAAAAAAAAAAAAAAGAAAAAAAGAAAAAAATCAGTCCCGCTCTCATCGATTCATTTGGTAGCGGGGCCTCTGATCGGTGTGGCACACTGTGGGTAAATTAAATCAAATGGCAGAGCATATTATGGCCATATGAGACTGCTGCCTTCAATCTATATACACAGTAATAATGGAAAGCCCCTCACGGCTTGAAAGCCGAGACGAGAGGACATCTGGCAGAAAATGTAAGTGGGCTGTTTCAATCTGAAAAAATATTATCGCTCGTCGCATGAAGCCCACACCGGTCCCGTTCCCGTATACAGGGCTGAAATAATTTGCAAATATGCAAGCTCCATTGCCGCCTTTCCTCTTTTCAAAAACATTTTTTTTTTTTTTGCACAAACATCAAATGGACAGAAACTTGGAAACGACCCCAGATTTCATAAATCCGAAGACACATGGACAAAAAGTGTCACTAAATGGGAATCCACTCCATTTCCAAACGTTCATTCGCTTGAAAGACGTCATCGTGAAATCTGTTCATCAAAAACTATTCCAACATTTTCCACAACAAGATGGAGGCTTCCCTACAAATATAAAACATTACAGAAAAATAAATAATCCAGGCAGGACCGCTCGTGATAACAATAAACCCCTTCTCCTGGTGAGGTATGTCATGTTAACTTCTGGTTTTACTTTAGTGGAAAATAAACAAAACAATGAAATATTCATAAAACAGCAGTCTAAGAAGAAATGGCTATTCCACAGTGACGCATCGGTCAAATCAAACCAGCCACAAAACCTCCCAAAAAAACAACAAAAACTTTTTTTTATTTACCTATAAATTGGGTCAAAAAAATAACAAAAATGTGACCATGTTGCAAAATCAGCAAAGAAAATCTCAGCTTGAATGCCTCAGGATAACAATAATCAGAACGGGGCCCTGTGCACGTGTCTTGTGCACTCCCTTGATCCGAGGCCTGCGTAGATAGGTTATTTTCTTTAATCCAATCAGATGCCATAATCAAGCACAATGCAATGGGATTTCTGCCAGCCCCGTGAGATTTGTTCCCATTGAGTGGTCTGTCAGGGAGGCTTTGATTGCATTTGGAGCTCAGGCTGATTTCCCTCTCTTTTTTTTTTCCCTCCGAAGGAGCCAGACAAAAAAAAAAAGTTTATTTCTATATTTTGCCTTTTTTTCCCGCGTTGTTATTAACCCCTTGTGCTACCTTCTTCTCCCCAAGCCACCTATGGTCTTGAGTTGACTTTCTTTTATATAACAAAAAAAAAAAAGGTTTCCTTTCCATTTAAAAGGGGTGAATAAATGTTTTCGTGCAATTATCTATTTTTTTTGCATTTAATTCGGCACCAGGCCTGTTTGAGAAGATATTTTGGGAAACAAATCAGTGCATAACCGGGGCCGACGACCAGCAGGGTGCTCGAAGAAAAACCAAACAACTTGAGCGAAGCCTTGGCCCACTCCCTGTCCTCTCAATCCTGACAATTGCACACACCCACACACCCACCCACCCACACACACACACACACACACACATACACACACAGGTTTGGAAGAAAAAAAAAAAAAAAGTGGTGGGGGTATATCACTTTGTGCCCTGGAGGGCTGTAATTACTCATAATTCATGACTGTGATAGACGAGGCTGTATAAATTCCACTAACGCATAATTTCATCCGTCATGTTTCCATGTTAACGGATATTTGGAGAATATTTGTGTATTTAATGCGTTCACTGGTGAGGCCAAAGTTCCAAGAAAAGGTTCTGCTTTAAAAAATCTACATTCTCATATAAACTTTCCAAAAGATGCATTTTTATTTTATGTTTTATTTTTATTTTAGTTTTCAGTCCAATTCCTTTCTGATAGTCATATGAGAACATCAGTATCCATGTCATGTCTCGTCACGTTAAATGGAAAAAGGTAAATCGGAGAATCTGCTAAATTCAGCAGTGGGGAAAAAAAATTCAAAATAATTATTGAAGAAGTCATAAGATTTGTAGAAATCTTCACCTCCCACTCTCAGAAATAAATATTCTATAATTCCTGTGCTGCTGGATGTTCCTTTAAAAAAAAAAAAACAAAAAAAAACCTCTAGATCAAATTTTTGACAAAAAACACCATATCTCACTTAACCAACTTTCTGCTTTCTCTCGCTTGTGAGAAATGACCCCCCCGCCCTCTCCCCGATCAGGTATAACTTCAAAAACACACCATTTGAATAAAAGAGAAAATTGAAAAAGTTGCCCTGTGAATATAGCGTGTGAATACCGGACTGTGTAGAGAATTAACTGTCAGAGCCCTTTTGAGAAATAGTCGGATGAAGGACTGGGTGACCTTGACACCGCCGCGGAGGAAGAAACGTGTCGGTGAATGTGGCTGCCGTCAAATCATGAAGATGGAGATTTATGGAGGGAGGATTCAGGGAGGGCGCCGTGGGTGAGGACACACACACACACACACACACACAGATAACACAGCCTGTGTAGGGTGATACTGTACCTTGATTGGCTTCGGGGTAGGAGATGGTGGACGTGATGATGGTGGTGGTGGTGGAGGTGGTGGTGGTGGCTGTGGTGGGTATAGGGGTGGTGGTGGGAGCATCTGGATGAGAGGACAAATACATGACAAACTCAGGAGGGAGGGAAACAAATGAGAGAAAAAAAGAAAAAAAAGCCATGGAGATAAAGTGAAGTCAGTGTGACGCGATGGTATCGCTGTTTGATCCATTGTGTGTGTCATTGTGTGTCATTGTGAGTTTCAGGTCGGTTTTGATGAATGTGTTAAATACTGTACACACACGCACGCACGCACGCACGCACGCTGACACTTCAACACATCATCCCGTCTGGGGCCCACTCAGTTGATCAAAGATGGTGTTGTCAACGCTTCTCTTTTGTGTGTGCGCTGCACAAGGCTACACACCATGACACAAAATGCTTCACAATGCCAGCGAGCACATGGTTGTTAGAAGCGATTAGGCGTCTAATGAGCAACGCGTGCCGCTGTTGTACTTGTGCCGTCGCTGTTATGCGGCGGGCCGCCTTGACAAACAAGCGTGCCTGTGCATTCCTAATGTCTCCGAGGAGAAGAGCACAAAGTTGTCCACCAGTAAAACAACAACAAAAAAACGGATGTATAAACTTCAATATAATGACGCAACAAATGGAAGAAGGCAACCAGGGCAGGACGTGGAGGTGCCGGACACACGTTCTGCCGGTTCCATGGTTACATGCGTCAGGACCCACAATGGATAATCTGGAGAAATTAAATGAATGAATAACGAATAAATTATGAGTTTTTTGTCATAGTTAATACATGCATACTAGAGGTGTGGACTTTGTGACATTTAATATATATTTTAGACAATTTTGAATGAATTTCTCCCATTTTCTGCTACTAAGATGTCTTGTACATATTACGCAGACTGGGTAGGAATCTAATAAAAGAGGATGTAATCCTTCTGGGTAACCTTAAAAATGGTTTGCAACCTACAGAAAACGAACGAGACCTTGCAAGGTCACACACACCCTGACCTTTGACCTCCCATCAGCCCATCATTCAAATCCATAGTGAACATTAACAACATATTTTAAGAAATTCCCTCCAGGATTTTACCGAAATACTGAATTCACGAGAGGTGGACAGACAAGCTCAAAATAAAAAAAAAAGCCTCCAGCCACGGCTGTCACCAGCATGGGGGCATAGAAATAAATAAAATAACCCCAAAAAAAAAAAAAAAAAAATCTAAAAGCATCAAGCTGGGTCCATTTCTCCTCCCACAGCGTTTCCCCTTTTTACTTCATTAGCCGGGTTGGACTCCCCACCCTGACAATGACCAGGGGGCAGATATCAAAAGTGACATTTTCTCCCCTTGAAGTGGCAAAGCTGCTCTGATATGAAGCCGCTGGCCATGCTGCCTGTTTAGAAAATAATAATAATAAAAAAAAAACTCCCATGATGCTCTGATTGCCTGGGAATGGACAGAAACACCAGTCATGGGGGGGTTATTAAAAGGAGCAGAAGCAATAAGTCATTTATGGCTGCCGATGAAGAAGAAAGACTCGTCCACCTTCGGACCCTCAATTAAGATAATAATAATAGTAATATTTAAAAAAAATATATAGATATATATTTAGATATATATCTATATATATAGATACATATATATTAAAAATTGTAGCAATTCCTCAAAACCGCAGCAACCACCACCACCTGTTTTAGGATTTAACTATTTTAAGAATAAGTGTATTTTTGAGGTGTCACAGATTTATTGACAAAAAGTTAATAAATACATTTACACTAACTTTTGGTATGTTTCATGGGACAAAAACATTATCCTAAATACTCTCACCAGCAACATACTCGAGATTACTCATTCAAGAAAATGTTCCTCAAAGAGATAATTAAAGTCGTCCTACTGTTTGTAATGTCTTCTCTTAAGACTACAGTGGCTGTTTATCGTTTAAACAGAGTGGTCCCTGAGGGTCGGAGATGTTCATATTTACTATAAAAGTCTTCTCACAGTTTCACGTTTAAAAAAAATAAAATAAAAATGTTATGCACCTGAAGAGAAGTGAATGAAATAATACTCTGATAAGACCTTGTGGCCCATCACAACTCCACCTGAAGCTCATTTCAAAAAATGCAAATCCTGGCCTTCAGGTAATCTGAATCCACACTCTCCGCTGATGTACACTATATATTTTTTTTAATCCATCAACAAATTCCGGGCACTTAAAAAAAACAAAAAAACAACCTTGACAAAAACAAAAAGGCTGTGTGTGGAGACAAAGGCGTGGAGGAGCGAGCAGTGGGGGGACGGGGGTGGGTGGGGGGGGGGGACGGAGACCTGGCAGACTGAGCTGGAGCTGATGAGTTTCACACATGCTGGAGAGCCAACAGACTCCTGCTCGGGGGCGGGCCCTGTCTAATTGGTTTTATCCCATCAAGACCAGTCAGGGTCCAGCAGATGTTGGCCATCATCAGTGTCAACAAGTCATTAGAAAAACTTAACATTAGGGGATAGAATAAATAAATACGAGTTGTGATAATATCCGATTGTACAGTACAAGCGTTTTTTTTTTTTTTTTTTTTTAAGTATCAGAGAACAACGGAAGCTCATTGACTTTCAAATGTGTCCGGGCGGAATGTGCATTTCCTCCCACTGAGTCACCAGGCCGTGTTTACTGATCAGCTTCATGACTCAGTGTTTCTCGTCTGAACCGACGCCGCAGGAACCCCCGCGAACCCAGGGACACCGACACGTCCACATGTGTGTGTGAAAAGGTAAAAAAAAGTGAAATAAAGCCCTTTCTTTTTATTCCGGCTTTTATTTTACAATAACCTTATCGAATTAGACTGTTGTTTTTATCCATTATTCTCATTTTTATTGGCCTATATCACTTTTGAACAACCCCTTGGTCTCAGAACATAAAGTATCTCTAAAATCTCCACGTTTCCAATTTCAAGTTCGCTGAGAAACAAATGCACATTTTCACCCGTCATTATGAGACAAATATGTTTAATTATCACGGCAGTGTTCTACCTGGCGACGGATATAATCACCACTCGTTAGTGAGTTTCAGTCATTTAGATTGATCCAATCTATCTCGCTATTTTTGCCATTTTTTTCCCCTCTCATTAGGGCGTCTGTAAGTTTCCTCCGAGCTCTTTGGATTCAGCCCCAGACTCTGCCAGTCTTCCAGACTCGCCTGCTCCGCTTCATTGAATCTATTACCGGGCCTGCCACTCCCCGCCCGGACACCCCGGCCCCCTTGCCCCGCCATCCGAGTCGGTCTTCATGTTCGCAATAAATTACCTTTTTACACTCCCTGCGTCTGTATTCTGCATTTTTTTGGGGGGGGTTGGGTGGAGAACAGAATATAACACGGCCCCTTAAAAGGCAAGTTTCCCCCTTGTCCCCGTCTGCTCTGAACCAGAAGATAACCAGACAAATTCACATTTGTGACGGGATCTAAAAAAAAAAAAAAATCCTCTTCTGTTTATTTTTCCAGAGATGGTCATAGAAAAAAAAAACAACTGGACACAAGAGATCAGAGAAACAAAATGTGACGGGGGGGAGGAGGTTATTACACAAAGCTCCAAAATTCTGATGGATAGGACAAAAAAATAGTAGTTCCTTGAAAATAAAACTCAAAAAATCCATTTCGTGTCAATATGTGTCTACCTATTTTGATAAAAATTACGTTTTTAAATCTTCAATGTATTAAGTTTGAGAAAAAGAGAGGTTTATTTCAGAACCTATTCGGTGTGTGTGTGTGTGTGTGTGTGTTTTCTTAGTGTATCAGATAAAATTATGAAACTCGAGCTCACACAGACAGGGTTCTTAAAAAAAATAAAATAAAAAATTGCAAATTTGTTTAGGGAGCGCCGAGTCAGTTATTATTTTTTTTTCTCCTCATAACACAGCAATTTCACTTCCACTCAAGTGCAATTACGGCAAACACACAGCACTTACGGAAAAATAAAAATGGGGATGTTTCAGGACACTTTGCACCCAAAGCGAGAGACGAGCCGCGCGCCCCACTTAAAGAGCAAGCAGTGATTTCTGCACAGAGGCAACCCACCCCCTCCCTCCCCCCCAGGTGTGTTTTAAGGGAGAGGAGTATAACTGAAGGAAGACTGAGTCACTAAACATGTTTCTACTGTGCAATAATAGAAAAAAGAAAAGAAAATCATGAGAGCTGGTGAAGGAGGAGGTAGAATTATTGGAGTAAGCGCCAGGCCTATAAACAACTTAAAAAACCCCCCTTGGCTCTGGTTCTCACTCCAGGAAAACCATGATGGTTGTTTTTGTTTTTTTCGTACCCTCTGAAGTGAGCAGCACTACAGACGGCATTATTATTATTATTATTTTTTTTTTCCTGTTAATAGTGTTAGTGTCAGCCGGGCCGCTGGTGTTCTCCATCACTTAGGGTCACAATACCGGGGAATCCGAGGGATTAGAGGAGGCTGCATTTGTTCTGGCTGTCAGGGCCGTGAGGGTGGAGGACTTCATCATTGAGTTTGAGTGAGTTTTAACACACACACACACACACACACACACACACACAGAAACTTTTTTTTTTATGTTTTAATCAAGCCACTTTTTTTTTTTTTGGGCAGCTGAAAGAAGACGGAAAAGCCATCACTGCTTTGGAGCTTTGGATGTGGCATTTTTCCACAAAACTTTTTATTTTGTTATTTTGTTGAAAGTCCAAAACTTTCAGGGCCTTATTCTCTTTTATTGTAGTTCCAGGCTGTTTGTGTTTTTTTTTTGTTGTAGTTATGTAGGAAGTCATTATCCACACAAAGATTTTGCAGGATGCACTCAAGCTGGGAAATCAAATTCTGCAGACCAGCAGGAAACACTGAACTCTCCTTCTCCTGTACGTGTTTTTGTGAAAGGAAGCATGAATTCACATTTGTACCAGGACTAATACAGGAGGGTAGTTCAGGTCATTCCTTGATTCAGATTTGATCAAGGTAAATAGGATGGAACAGAAGCCCTGCAATCACCTGATGGCACACAAACGTGTTAACACGATACACATACAGTATATCATATATCCCAAAACGTATAATCTGGTCAAATGAGATTTGAACCAAACACACTGATTTTTTTAAAAAGTGGAGAAAAAAAAGTGTCTTATAGGCACAATACTTTAGTTTCCACATTGGCTCTGTATTTGAGCGTAAATAATGACTCAAAGTGGTTGTTTCCAGAAATAACACAACAACACACACTCTCCTTGCGTCTCCTCTTTAGGTAAATGGTCCACAGCAGAGGTGCATTCATACCGTGGTGATATCACACGAGTTGGGGTTTGTCTGTGTGTGTGTGTGTGTGTGTGTCCGGAACATAATATGAGAATCAGCTTCTGACAGCCCAGCCGCAACATCCTGTCTTGCCATTAGAGGCTGGGCTGTGATTTGCTGGTGAATTACGGCGGACATTAGCAGCGCGGAGGCCCCACACACATCACAAGTCATCAAAAGACTTTCTCTAAACGGATGGAGGCCCACTGTGGTTTTAATGGTGGCTGTTTTTCCCGTCAATTTTTTTTTTGTGCCGGGCTTTTAGTCGTCCACGTGTTGCATTATCATATTTATCTTTGAGTTTCTCTCACCGCGGGGTGTGTGTGGGTAGATGAGACATTATGTTTTTTTTATTTTTTTTATGGTGTTTAGGCCCAGGGGGACGCACACAGACACACACACGCAAGAAGATTTCACAGGCTGTATCATGAAAAGTTTTACCGTATGGATCACGCAACTGTGAGCAACGGCTCTGGAATTAAAGATTTGTTCTTATCAATGCGTGATGTTAATTGATCAGATTAGAAATACATTTGCATAGCCACACACACACACACACACAAACGCTCCTTAAATTTCATCTCGCTTCTATCACGTCAGTCCTCCATTATTAAGGATTCCGGTTTTTATACCATTGTGTCCTTTGTTAAGTGGTGACACATCAGGCTACTGGTGGTGTTTTTAAAATACCAGATTTTCTGTGTGTGTGTGTTTGTTCCACGGAATACGCGACCGATGCGACACCTCTGCATTCAAAACATTGACATTTTTTTTCTTTTCTCTTCTTTAAATATAATGTATAATGCACTGATCCTGTTTGGTAGGAGGCCGAAAGGGAGTTTGTCAGCGTGGAATCCGTGGTGACGGAAAGGTTTGAACAGGATTTGGACAGCTCGTCTTCCGAGCCACCGCTGGAAAGGAAAGACTGAAGTGCAATTCGCAGTTTGGAGGGATCAGGGCGCCTGCGAAAGATCCCCCGAAAAAAAAGTCTGACAGCTGGCTGCACACGGTGCACAATGGCATTACAATTTCGAAAAAGGATCAGACACAAATCAGAATTCCTAAAAGCCCAAATGCATATTTATCAGAAAATGGCTCGCGGTCCTGGATTATGGATTATGTACAAAACGTGTACGTCTGTGTCCCTGCATGTACGGAAAATCATTTTTTACAATCGATTTTCTTTTTCTGGGTATTTTCTGAAGTATGCTACTCTAACATGTCAGATATTTAGCTCTCACACTGATAACGCCAGGACAGAGACGCAGGCTGGGCTCTGGTGGTTTAAACTAACAGCTCTGACGGAGCAGGTGGCACTAAGCTGTTTCCTGATCTGCCACGGCGCCTCGGTTGTTTTATTGCACTCATCATCGCCACATCAGCTCTCTCTCCGCTGTAAATAACCCCTCCATTCCACGAGCATCCCCTACAGAAAAAAATAAAAATAAAACAACTCTTCTCACTCTGCTAATTCCCTCTGACAACAGCAGCCAAATCATTTCTCAGGGTCTCTCCCAAAAGTGATAGTGAAGTCATTCTGGGTTTTTTTGGGGGGTGGGAAATGAGCCCATTAGGGGTGTAATGCTCTGCCCGGGGAGAGAAGCTCGCCCGTGTAAAAAAAAAAAAGAAAAAAAAAAAGCATATTGAGATAATGTTGATGAGGGAGGGGAACGGGAGACATGACGCCGGGTCCACGCGGAGGTCACGGAGATAAAGACATCAGGCTGAAGTCGGTGGTAACCAGGTTACCCCCACGCCCCCCGCCCCCGTTGTTTAACACAACATGACTCATCAGTGGGTCAGACCCACGCACAAAAAAGGAAAAACAGGTCACACAAACACTATCCAGTGGTGACTAGAAGGTTTGGGGCCAGTTTGTTTCCTTCCCCGCATCAATGGTCTAAGATTAGAATGTTTCTTCTGTTGTTTTAATCGGAACCACCCCTGGGGCTAATTGGTGATTTTTGTCATTTTGGCCTGCATCAAATTGTTTTTGAGATTGAATTATGAAAATTATGAAAGGTATGAAAAGTATGAAAAGTATGAAATGAAATCCAGTGACTCATTGGAAACTACGGTCTACTTTTAAAACTTTCAGCCACAACCACAGGGCAGGTGGGAAATGATGGCCAGGATTGAGACTGCATTGCACCCATTTTGAAAGCCATGTGTGCAATGTATGCAGATGCCAATACACGCGCATTTCGCTTTGTGTATGAAAAGCAAAATGAGAGGAAAGTTTGGATCTTTAACTGGTATAAAGCCGTACACACGAGGATTTTTTCTTTTCTTCCTCAGACGCGAACTTCATGTGGAAAAAAATAAAAAGGGAAGCCTTTTTAAAATAAATGAGAGCCAAAAATAAAAAAAAAGCAAGTACAAGATAGATCACCAGGTACAAACACAGAAATAAATAAAATACATATGTATAGATATAAATATATATATATATAATTAAACATACCATAGACATAGAGGATGTAGTCGTCATAGGCCTCCCCCACTGCGTTGGATGCCACACAGCGGTAGGTTCCGTTGTAGGACTTGTTGAGGTTTTCGATGTAGAGGTCACTGCCGGTGATGACGGCGTGAGACGGCACGTCGTCGTCCACCTTCACCCAGTTCACCCGCTGAGGCCTGAAACACACCCAGATAAACGGTCAGAACACAGCCACGGAGAGAATAAAATGGGATGTCTGCAACTTTGGTGGCATCCCTACATCCCAAACCAGAGGACAGACCCAGAAGGGACCCCTACTATAAAATGGTGTTTTATATTAAACTGGGCCTAGTGCACAACAATATGTTGGATTCATGTTAAAGGGTATTGTTCAAATCTTAAAAATGTTACCGGCCCCCCTGCAGTACCTCCCTGGACCCCTTAGGGGTTGGGGACCCCCTGTTGAAGACCTCTGTCCTAAACTATGAACTGCGAGGTGTTTTTTCTACTCCTAAAAACCACATTTTCCAATACACATACAGAATATTACCCTTAATACGGCAAACATAACAATTCCAGCTGCTTACCATGGAAATAAAAAGGCTAATTAAAGCGAGGAAAAATTAAAAATAATAAAAAGACATGACATCCCTCCCTTTGTGTGGAGTTTAAAGCAACAATAACTGTACGGTGGCTTTGTGGGGAAGTGACAGGCTTTCCATGCTTGTATACTAATGTCTTGTGTTGTAGGTGGGCGTCTGCCTTGTGTTCCTTCTTTATACCTTTGACTGAGGTTTTACAGTGTGTGTGTGTGTGTGTGGGGGGGCCAGATTCCATTTTTATGACAATGAGCTCAGAGCGACCGGAGTCACAGAGGGTGAGGAGGAGAAAAAAAAAAAAAAGACAAAACCCTTCTATTCTTCCACCAGGCAACTTCCAACGGCCACTGCCAGCTCCGTGTTATTTCCCCTGGTGGTCTCTGTCAATGCACTTTTTGTTGTGGCGCCGTTTAAACGCGTTTCCCCTTCATTTGGAAACATTTGGTGTGGAGGGGGCGAGCAAAAAAGGAGAGGAAAATAGAATCCAGGAAAATGAAAATATGAAAAAACAGTTGGAGCTCGATAGCGGGAGAAAAAACACACACACACACACACACACACCGTGGTGGGGCGCTGTGTGCGGTACCAGTTTAATCCAGACCAAAATGAAATGTGAATAAATAATAAAAAGGTATTTTTTCCTAAGATTGCATGAAGGAGGGGAGAGAAGAAAAAAAATGGTTTATATAGGTGGATGGGATGTTGGGAGAAGAAGAAGAAGAAGAGGAGGAAGAAGATGGAGGAGGAGGAGGAGGAGGGCAGGCGTGTGGAATACAAATGTCTGCTCTCTGCTGGTAATGACTACACAACTCTCAGCAGCTCTAATGAAAATGACTTCCAATTCCCGGCTCACTGTATTGATTGTGTTTTCATCTTTATAAAAATTAATACGGGTAGTGCACTTGTCTCCACGCCGAGTATGAAAACAGTGGTGCTGTGTGTGTGTGCGGGCGTGTGTGTTTATTTGCATGTTTTTGTACTTTTACCCTTCAGAGAGAATCATCCAGAGTTTTGGATGACATTTTGAGATTTTAGATGAGGTTTAAATCTGGGCCTTGTTTTGGTTGTGGGGACTAAACACATCCATTTTCCACTTTTCAGAGCCTCCTTGAAATAAAGGCCACAGAAAAAAAAAAAAAAAAAAAATTGGTGACACAGGTTTCTGATTTTCTGGCATTGGTATGTTCTGGCGCAGAGAAGAAGATATTCTTCCCTTCCGCTTCTTTTGATGATTGTTTTGTTCCGTTCAAATTTGAGCTGTCAACACGTCAACACTGTGATTGACACCAACGCGTGTTGATGTTTGGTCTCTCCCCTGCCGGGAAGGCTCTCGCACCCCTGCTCGACCCCTTGCTCCATCTAACGGCTTCAATTGCACTCCCATTACATCTGATTTCACAAAGACCTGTCATCAACACAAACCCACACACACATTTAAAAAATAAATAAAAAACCTGATGAGTCGATTCCAATTCATGATTAACAAAGATACAACAGCAGTGATTTGAGGATTGGACCCCAATGTTTTGAACTCTAAATCCATCGACTTCCTCTCTTGATCTGACAAAGTCACACCAGATATGTTTATTAGCCTTCATCACTTCACATCACACACAAAAAAAACCCTATTCACATAGCTATTAAATTGTCTCTCGGCTAAATGTGTACCTACGAGACATTAGAGTCCACTGTTCTATTATTGAGGCTTTAAAACACTGGTAATTGAAGCACCTGCTCTAAATATCACATGCTAATTCTGATGTTTTTCACAATACAGGCCATTTTATTATTTTTTTTTAAAGTCCCCTTTTGACACTTCCCGGAAAAAAAAAAAAAAAAAATCGATCAACCATTCAATGAGGTGAATCCATTTATGGTCCTTTAGAATCATCTGGCCTCATGTCTTTTTTATCACGTATACATCCTGGAGATCATTTTATTGCGAATTCAACAATGATCAAATCGGACATTCACTTCCCTGTCACATCTCAAAAATCAACCCCCTTCTTTTTTTTTTTTTAGGTTATGAGCCCACAAGGGCTCACAATTATGCTGCACTTTTTTGGAACACCATGGGCTCTGGTACAGTACCATTTCCGCAATGTGGCTGGAAAAAAAAACTAAAACTAAAAAATATATATTTATTATAAAAAATTGAAATTATCTTTAAGTAATCTTTAATATAAATGTTTTCATTTAGAAACAACATACACTAACGGACTAAAATGTTATTAACTAAACACAGGGGAATAATATTCACTATGAAATGAAATGATCAAGTTTAACATTGTGATATAATCAACAGGTTTGTTTACAAGCTCTGATCAGTCAATGACATTTCCACACAAGGTTAAAAAATGAAGAGACAAATAATAAGGAATGATAAAATACATAACAAAGTGGAGATAAAAACTACATTTAAAAAAATATATAAAAAAGTCTCCTCAGTCCCTGAGGCAGCTTCATTTTTTATAATATAAGGAATATAATATATTCTGTGTATATATATATATAAATATATATATATAAAAAGTATGTATTTATATCATGCCGCATGTTGAACTAAAGGGAAAACATCACTGGGAATTGTTTCAGTGGTTTCCTGTGAACACACCTGGGGAGACAGCGGTTCTCGATTTTACCATCCAATACGAGAAGCTACAGATACTCAGCCGGGCCGATAAACAGCTTGATATTATCCGTTTCTCATAAAAATGGAATAAAAAGTTCTTACACTTGTCAGAGGAAGATTCAGGTCCGACATTAGGGAGAATGTGAGCGAGAGCATCTGAATTCACCAGGACAAACGGTGAGGTTCTTATTTATTTTTCCTGTTGCTTTATATTTGTAATTTTTATCTCACCGTCATATTCTGCATATCTACATTGATTCAATCTAATGCTGTCTCTTTCTGCAAGTAACATTGATTGTATATCCTTTCTACCAAGGATGCATTATAGCGCTGTGGCGTACTTGCATTTAAGGCTTTTAAGGATTTATCAGACCCCCTTTTTTTTTAAAGTTGCATTTGCATTCACAGTATCCACAATATTCATCTATATACATGTACATAGTCTGAGCATCCAGGAAGTATTAGGAAGCAATCTTTTCTCTTAAGAGTATTAGAAAAAGTGCGCTTTTGGCTGCAAAAGTTTAAGGTTCAGCTCCTCTCAGTGGCACCAGGAAAAAAGAGTGAAGGACACCGTTTTAAAAATGAGGCAGATGCTCACACCCAGGAATACAGTCAAGATATGTGCATGAATATATAAATGTGCTCCTGTGAGCAGGTAGGTTTGCTTTCCCATCCCGGTGTGCGATTTTAATTGGTTAAAGAGTGTGTGTGTGTGTGTGGGTTGTGTATGTGTAAAAGTGTGTGTGTGTGTGCGCGCACTACATACGTGGGTTTGCCTCTGGTCACACACGTCAGTTCCAAGTTCTCTCCTTCCCTGGTCAGACCCTGAGGAAATTCAACTACAATCTTGACCTCCGGTTTGTCTGAAAAAGAGAGAGAGGAAAAAAAAAGAGAACATTAAAAATATATATATATTTTTTTTTTACCTAAGTTGGATGGATGGATTCCGACAGAATTTCAGCCTCACAATTTCGCAAAATACTTTTGATTTCTTGAATTTTCCGACGAGGGGAACAATGAATGCATAAACCACAGAATAAGTTAAAATGTATATATAAACACAAACGCGTCAGATTTATTTTCACCGGTTCCACAGGTCCCCGGCGTAGCGCGCAGAGAGGAAGGAAGTGACAGCGGGGGTTAGTCGAAGGGTCGCAGAGGAGGTCAGATAAACGCAGACGCCGCGTGTTCACGTCTCATCTGGCGTGAAACGACTTCAAGAAGTGTGAAGCATCAGATAAGCGCGCTCCTCCTGTTATTACTCGGCCGATAGGATCATATCGGCTGTGGTTACTGCTGCAGCTCCGTCCATCCAACATCCATCCAACATCCGCCCATCCACGGCAGTCTGGTACAACCAGGTGTGTGCGCTATGCTATTTATGTCAATAACGACATAAATAAAGGCAATTTAAAGACTATTTAAATCACCGTTGTATTCATAATCCTATGTTTCCCCATCAGCTCCCCCCCCCCCCCCCCCCCCCCCCCCCCCCCCCCCCTCCCCCCCTCCCATTAGCTCCCAAAGTTGATAAGCGGACCGCAGAAATAATCCTAATTGAATTAAACTGGGGGAAAAAAAGGAAAAAAATAAATGCCGCAGTTTCTGATGAGGTCAATTCAAGTTCATGTTTCTCAAACTTTTACTTTTACATTCATTTGGAATTGTGTCTGGATGGATTTGACTGGGTATTAAGTCAAAAAAAAATACAAAAATAAATAACACAAAATTAAATTCAAGGTATTTTTTCATTGGAAAAAATGCTCCTCCATCACTCCTCGGGTGCGTTGGGGCCAACATCGGCGGAATTTTAAATCGACGCCAAACTACGAGTCAGATACGGTGCAGGAGTACGAGCTCCGAGCGTGTCCAAGGTTGTTACCTGATAAAGTTACATGCGGACACAAATACAAAGTACTGCAGAGATTTCTTTCTCAAAATCAAAAGAAGGTTGTCGACAAGTAACTGCCGTGACCTGACAGCAGCTGCTGAGATACTTGTGGTGTGATGGAATTTTATATATTGTTCACAATCCAGTGCCTGATGCTGGTTTTATCAAAGTCTTTTTTCATCTTGGTGTGAGAGATGATCCTTTATTATGTATCCAGAAAACTTTTGTGAAATTCAATACATGATCCAGGTTAGGGATGTGTTGCCATGTGCTGAAATAAGATTGAGACAGACAGCAGCAGCTGAAAAATACCAATACTTCTCAGGCTTAAAAATAATATTTATTTTGATATCAAGGGGGAAAAGTATATAATAATAATAATAATAATAATAATAATAATAATAATAATAATAATAATAATAATAATAATAATAATAATAATAATAACTAAATCAATAATAATGATTATTATAATAATGATAAGAATAATCATTATAATAAGAATAATAGTTAGAATAATGATCATCATCAATATCTGGCATTCCTGGTTTTCACTCACTGTTCATAAATGATCCGAGTATATGGGTTCTTTTTGCATTTTTACGGCCCAAAACGCAACACCTCGTTTGCCTCATTTTAAATCAGGCCGGCAGGAGACAGTGGGATCAAGCCTGAGCTACGATTTCAAAGCCCGCGGTGAAGTTCTCCGCCGCCCGACCTTCTCTGCAGCAAACAACACATGTCTGGCCATCCATCTGTCTAAATCACAGCCTGTCAGTGGTGGGGCTCTCAGCCGCGCTGATGGACAGCACGCGGGCCATAAGCCAAGTCTGATGCTCATTGGGCATGCATCGCTTTTAGACAGCAAGCCTTTGGTTTGGTTTCCACTCCAGGCGCTAAACGGCATCCTGCCTCTTTTTTTTTTTTTTTCTTCCTTCTCTATCCGCTCATAACGTCGTCTGACCTTGTCATCTCGGAGCCGTAAATGTGAAGGATACCAAGCGTCTGTAGGTTGTTTTCATAGTCTCAAGTAGTTATCGCCGGGCCGCCTATGCCATGAAACACACACACTGTGCATTGCCGGAAACAGGATGCTGCCTCTTAAGTGCAAATGAAATAGCGTCTCCAGTTTGCAAGAGGACCGTTATCATTACACCAACTGAATTATCTGCTTTATTGTGCGCCTCACCTCATAAGCACTCAAGACTGCGCCATCCATCTGGCAGCTGACCTTAAGGGTACACAACCAGGCAACGACGCACAACTACTTACTTTGTTTATACACATAAAACATTACGGGCTGATTTAATTACGCTGTCCCCCGACAATGGGTCTTTTTTTTTTTTTTTTATCCTCCGTACACAATGCTCTCGGTTCCTTCTCACAAATTGCCCATACAGAGAATGCAAATTGTCCATCTCCTGATCTTCATCTTTCCCCAGTAGTCAGTGATTAAACTTCAGCTTCATTGTAGAAAGAGTTTTTTTTTTTTTTTTTACAGACAATGTCGTTTGTGATTTCCCACAAAGGAAAAGAGAGAAGTGTTGGAGAGGGTTCCGAAAGGGACCATTTCATTTGGTAATAATTATAGAGAAAAATAAAGACGTTGGTGGAATTCAGAGATACTGATCGTACGGTGAGCGCATGGTGACTGGAAATGAAAAACACAGAGATTTTTGACGTTATATATCGATATTATTGTGCACTGGACAAAAACTGTGCCTGCATCTCTGGAAACACAATCAAACAACAACACAGAATTAAATCATTTATAGGTTTAAATATGGTCGTTTTTTTTTTTCTCCTATACATCTATTTATTCTATCCGATTAAAAGTATAATCTTTACCTAGTGGACGCGTGGACAGCTGAGCTGTGAAGGCTTAAACGAATAGTTGCGAGTGTGCTTAACGCAAAGAAATAAAGGCCATAAACTCCTGATGTGTGTCATAGGAAGTGCATGACATGTCTAATGTATTAATTACTGTGATTTGCGGTTCAGGAATACTCATCTCATGTACTGTTCTCCTATTTCAGCCTCTGTGGGTGTGTGTGCCTGTTATATAATGCTGTTATAATGTCCCTCAATAAAAAAAATAAATAAAAAATGTTCTGAGAGAAGATTCTGTCTGTCCACTTAAACACTATAAGTCTTTTAATTTGTAATCGTTCTAAGAAATGATAAATGTGTATTATTACTTCAAAGCAATAACTTTATAGGGGCTAATGGGAGCATATCATAACGGTGCTTCTTATAATAAATGACCAATTATACCTATCACACAGATTAGAAATAAAGACGTGCATCCAATACAAAAAACGACTCAAAGGCCTGATGCCTTTCTGCCAACGAGGTTAATTAAGAACCTGGTCACTATTTGATCTGCCTTAATTCACCTGCATTTCAAGGTTATCTGCCGTCAAGAAAACAAACTCAAGTGTAGCCCGGAAATAAGAACTGAAGTGTGAATTGTGTGGAGCGTGAGATTTCCACAACTCCAATTACCAACCTCCAATACATTAAATCCAATTCATTTCAGTTTTTCCTAGGAAAGCACTACCGCAACACAGCAAAAGGGATCACGGAGGAGGTGCGCTTGTTTGTTTGTTTTTTTGCCCATTACATTAAGCACAGAGCGCGACAGCGGCGGCGTGGAGCGGGCCAGCCACCGGGGCCAACAAAATGCCACGCCGCCGCTGTAGATGAGCTGATCTCTCGGAGAAAGGTCAGAGAGCAAGAGAGGAGGGTTTTTATTTTATAATGGAATCCGTAGACACGCTGAAGGCCAAAGACGGAAGTTTGCAGAGGCATAAAAATACATAAATGATATCATTTGGCCTGAAAAAAAACAACACAATGTCTCAATGTCTATTTTCCCCACTTGTTATTTGAGAAAGTGTTTATGGAACGTTAATTTCATTTAATAAGTCAAAATAGAATATTTTACTTTATCACGGTCCAATTTTCTCCTTCAATGATACTGATGTACTTGTCACACGTGAAAGTTTTCGTTTTTTGGACAATAAAGCCCGAAAACTCTTTCATTTCACTAATAAGGATAAAACAGCCTTATCTGCCGCGGTCCAAATTACCGAGGAAAGCTGGCGGCACACTTGAAAACGGGAGAAAAAAAACAACAAAAAAACAAAGGTGTGTTTGTTTACGATGCAAAGGTACTCACAATGCACCTCCAGGTTTCTCTGCGCTTGGAAGTCCTTGACGGCCGGGTGGTCCACGATGCAGATCACAGCGGCGCCATCGTCCTCCTTATTCACGGTGAAGGTGAGGCGGCTGGTCACCGTGTACATCCTGTCGTAGGTCAGCTCCACTTTGGGTTTGCCTGCGGGACAGCGGTCGGCGACGACGACGACAACGTCAGATTTCAACGCAACAAAGCAGCGCATTGGGGATTTCACTTCAAATTTGGACTTTTGCGATTTGCACCGACATTCTTCCTACTACCTGATATTTCATCAATATTGAGAAATATAAGCAGTTTGAATGTGACTGTTATGAGGTCAAAAGGTGCCGTTTGGTTTAAATGACTTCTAATGTCAGTTACTCGCCATCTTATGTTAAAGTGCAAGTCATTATATCACTATTTTCAGGTGAAGAGATTTAACCTGGCTTTGCAAATGAAATGCTGATATAGCTTTATGACGCAAAAAAAAAACAAACACAAACAGCCAAACCTTATTATATCTTAAATATTATTACATAAATCCATATTCTGTATTTGTGAGTATTTCTGTAAACTGCACGACGTGTCGAAGAAAAGGTTTGCCCACACAGTTTCACTTGACAAAATAACAAAGATGAAAACTTTGGATTCAAGGTGGTTAAACAAAAAAGAAAACTTTCACAAATATTCTATCTTGACAAAGAAAACTTTGTTCAGGGTGCAAGGACAATGCCTTTCTTCCACTGACCATAGAGAAAAACGCAGAGGGAAAGGGAGGATGTCCTTGAGATGGTGAAAAAAAAAAAAAAAAAAGGCACAGTACCAGGGACCGGTGCGTAAGTGTGGATCTCTAAATTAGGGCTCTAAAAAATTCCAGATTTATTGTGTAGCCACCTCTCTGTCACACCAGGAATCTGCAAAGTAAACCTCCTGTGATTAGTGGCCTCCCTCTGATATCAGACAATATGTTCTCAAATGCAATGACGAGGATACCTCACCACAGCACATCCAAAACAAGAAGGATGGCTGCAGAACGGCGGCGGCGGCGCAAAGAGAGATTGATTATCTTTATCCCCTCTGTCCTATCCCCCGCCCCCCCGACGAGTCTGGTGCACGAGTGTGTTGGTGTCACGTCAATAAAACAAATACTGGAAGCAACAAAGTGGAAGAGTCTACAAAGAGGAAACGCAGGGGGAAAATTTGTCTTAATGTGCGAACACTGTCGCATCCATTATTCCTCTCCTGGCATTGATTAAACTCCTCTCTGTTCATCAAAATTGCCTATTTAGAAGTTGTTTTTTTTCCCCAGTGCAAAAAAAATAAATATATCCTTTAATGACATTGAAATGGATTGGATGTAGCTCTACGCTTTTGCTTTGTTTGTTATTTGCGGGTGTATGCGTACCCAACCCCCCCCCCCCCAGCAAATCAGCATCACTCCTCTGCTCAAACTCCTAAACCCTTTTTTACCTGCAACTGTCTCAGCTTTAAAAAAAAAAAAAAAAAAAGACGACTCAAAAGAAAGTAGAAGAAGAAACATGCGAGCAGGGCTGTTGGACTCATTTGAGTTCAGGGGCCACATACAGCCGAATTTGATCTCAAGTAAAATAACAACAACTAGATATTTGCCTTTCTTTCAACAAAAAAAAGGACAAGTAAATTCTCACATTCTATTATTATGACCTTATTAACAACCTGAAATGCAGAATTATAAGTGCAATATCACTTTTTTGAAACTGGGACCCCCTCTGGCGGGCCCACGGGCCGTAGGTTAGACACCCGGGCGCTAGACGAACCAATTTAGGGCCACATAGAAGTCAATGCATCTGAAGGTGGATGAATTATATTTTATATATCACCCTACACGATGTCATCTTTTAATAATGTGTTGGTGCCTTCGCTTGTGACACACCACTAATTGGCTACAACTTGTTTCAATCGATTCAAAATGGCAAAATGAGATATTCAATAATAAATTGATTTGGAGAGCTCTACCTCGTAAATCGATGGGAATTAATCATAAATTCACACAAAGGCATGGCTTAAAAAAATAAAAATAGAAATCAGCCTATGGGCTTTAATAGAGTTAAAAACTATATTCATTCAATCTTTTAGCTCTATATGTGTGTCGTACATGAATGTTGGCAGAAGGTCACCTGAGAGCTGAGCAGATACAAGATACACACTGCACCTCCTCCTCCTCCTCCTGCACGGTTCACTTCTCCACACGTTATCATTTAACCACATTCTTCTAGTAGAACGGGAGGGGGAGAGAAAATGTCTAGTTAAATCAAACATATGCCTCTTCCACTTCTATCACTTTCACCGCCCCCCCCCGCCAAAAAAAATATTCTTTTATCCATTTGCAGAGTCTTTCCTGCGAGGGTAGGAGCAGGGGTAATTGAAATCACCCAGTGGTTGTCTCGTAAGACTTGAGGCTAATGGCTGTTCTGGTCCCTGTCAGTCAGCGAAGTGCCGTATCTCCTGGCTTTTTTTTTTTTTTTTTTCTTTCTTTCTTTTTTTTTTTCTCTTCTCCCCTCATCTTCCTTTCTTTCATCGTAGCAGAAAGGAATGACCCCGCACTACAAGATCCTGCACTCCATTTTTCATGACTTTCACTGTAGACTAAGCTCAGGAGCGGGAGATACCAGTGTTAGGGCACATGTTAATAATACATTGCTTAAAAAAAAAATGGATAAGAGCAAATAAAAGAAGGAGATAATAGTTGTGCGTGTGTGTGTGTGTGTGTGTATAAGGAGAGATGAGTTGGATTTACATTAAGTAAGCAAGACGTTTGCAACCTTTTAAATTATAGTGATGAATGATGAAGAAATTCCCAATTATCCCTCGGGATAATTAAGTGAATTTCTGAGGACGTTTAATTAGAAATAAGGTTTGCCAGGCGAGGAGCCGCAGCCAAAGGCAACTGAAGTCATTTCGGCCCCAGTGTCAGGACTCTGGCACCCTGAGCCGTGCTTTCCACTTTTCCCATAATTCATTTCCTATTTTTAACATGTTCAGCGTGAACATAATAACACCACAATTCATCTCCGCCCCCACCCACACACACACAACCTGTGGAGTCATTTTTATGCCGCTTCCCTGCAGAGCTGGCATTGACATGACAGACACACAAACCCCACTGCTGTTGGAATCACAACAATAATGTACCATGCAAAGCACAAAGGGATTTATAATAATAATAATAATAAAAGATATATCTTCAGTCTAAGTGTATGCTATTCATGCAGCAAGTAGCCCATTTTCTACTTGTAGCAAAAATGGATAAAAGCAAATGGCGCGCTCCAAATGTAGTGTTCTGACGACGATTGTGTTACGGCAAAAAATAAATAAATAAAAAATTGCATTCATCAATTGTAAAACTACAAAGAGTGAAGAGTTTATCTTGTAATGGGCAATTCATTGTTAACAAGTGTGCTGAAACAGCATGACGCGTGGGGTTAAGAAGCATTTAGCGTTATATAAATAAATTGTTCTGCCATTCATGCAATAACAAAAAAAACAAAAAAAACAGGCATAAAGCAAAACACTCAGTTGTAAAAGAAGTTGGAGTGCACATTCAAAATGAGAAATGCAATAAAAATCCAAAATCTGATCAAGTCACACACGCTAGAAAAGCCCAGGTTTGTGATTGCATCTTGAAATTAGGCAATCATTTTCTATTTTCTATACATTATTGCATTCATTTCATGATATACCTTTAGTTATGCATTTAAGAGTCTGAGAATCGTCTTTATGTGCAGGTCGGTAGAAATAAAACTAGATTTCTCTGAATGTCCACAGAAATTTCCTTTTTTTTTTTTCCCGATGTCAACAGAGAATTGCATCCATGGCCCGTTCTCCGATTTTGAGCTGACCACTGATACTTTAATGTGCGGCGGTGCGGAGGTGGAGGTGAAGCCGCCCGGGGCTTTCTACACGGCTTCTGATTTGAGCCCTTTGTTTCAAAGTCTTTACAGAGCTGACTATCTGGCCCGGCAGGAGGCCCGTTCACCCCTGAGCTCTGCTCACACTTCTGAAGCTCAGCCACCTTTGATGGGAGGCACGAGACGTGTCGTCGTGCCACTGCACATGCACGTTGTTTTAATGCCAACTAGTCAATTTGTGGCTCAATTTTGTAAAAAAATAAATAAATAAAAAAGCAACAGCGTTAAATGCAAAGGGCCCCCCTCCCCCCCAAAAATATTTATTTAAATGGGCTTAAAAGAAGCATAGGTTTATGTGCTGAACAGAAGAAGCTGCATTATCTATGTAATAAATATAAAATTTAATCTGCGCAAAAGATGATTTTATTTGCAGCCAACGGTGCAGGTGGTGAGGTCAGATTATCGGTGCGTAAATTGAAAAAAATACAGAAATCAAGTTTACATATTTTGTCTCTTCCTTATGTGGAAGGGGGGGTGGTGGGTAACATTACGGCTTCTTCGTGAATTCCAAAGAAGAAAAAAAAAAGTGACTATAAGCGAGCGTACGGCGAGGATCAACCATCGGAATATCTGAGCGGGCGCGCTCGCCTCCTTTTGTTTGCATGTGAGCTTTTATGTGGGGATTTATGCACGGCTCCATGTTTTGTCAAAGCGAAAGGGGAACAGTGGAGGCAGGACGAGTTTTGTTTCTTTTTTTTTTTGAGAAGCGACATATCGAGGCCCCTTTGTACTCTGGTTCACGGAACACAATGTTTTTTAGTTTTTTTTTCGTGTGTCAAACAGAGCAACACTTTGTAGGGATGAATGGAGAGAATAATGTGGAAAGGACCACCCCTGATTTTTCTCTACACGTATCTTCTTGTGTTACCAGAGTGAAATGTCCTGATTTATGTTTTTTGTGTTTCTGTCTGCGTGTGTGTAGCCCACCTGGAAGCTCCTTATCGCCCTTCATCCATCTGATGGTGGCGGCGGGCTTGCTGCTCATGGCGGTGCAGGTCATCTCCGTCTCGTTGCCCTCACTCAGGACCTCCTCCCGGGCCTCGATGATGGGGTTACCTGGAGGAACTAACACAAGACGCACAAAACCCAACACTCTGTGAACACCACAGAAATATATACTGCAGGTCGACCTCTGAGATCTTCACGCTCCATTCCATGCTCCAGTATCGTATCATTCTTGTGTGCACAAGCCAATCAAAAGCTGGAACATACATTATAACAATCGTAATACATAATATATGCAAAACCTTGATACACCAAAAGAAATGTACTTTATGACACTTGTGCCTTGTCTGGTAAATGTGTGTTAAGAGTTTTGAATTGCTGAGATGATTCCGTTTGAACACTGCAACATTTACACCACACATTCAGGAACAGGAAAAAAACAAAAAAAACAAAAAACATTATATCTGCAGCCTTCACTGTTGTTGCTGTCAAAAGTAGTTGGCAGTCTAAACGCTGATTAACAAGCCTTACTTCCCTGCTACCAAAAACGCTGAATGTGTGTGTGTGTGTGTGTGTGTGTCGGTGCTGTAGTTACCTAGCACAGTGATGTCAGCGTAAGCTTCCTGCGGGGGATCCGTGTAGAGCTGGCAAACATATCGACCCTCGTCTGACAGCGAGACGTTAGACAGTGACACCCGCAGCTCGTTGTCTGAGAAGTTCACCAGCTGAAAGCGAGCGTCTTTCAGAGCTGGGGGAGGAAAACACACACACACATTACACACAACATTTACACATCGCAGCTACACCATCAAGAGGCGCGCACACAGCACAGTCCATTTCCACACAGTGTATGAGAGGATGAGTGGGGTTTAATTCTGACTGGGACACGGCATGCTGGAATGTATATGGAGATTGTATTTCATAAAAATAAAAGGACAAATAAAGAAAAATATGATTTATGCAAATTAAAAACTATTAAATGACTTTTTGATTCTTCTGTTAAACTAATGAGCAACTTCCAATTAATGTCAGTTCCACTCACAATCAGTGTTGTTGTAACATTAAAAAAATAATAATAATGTTTTTCATTTATTCACCTCAAAAAAACTTCTGTGTCAATTTTCATTCATTTGTTTGCATATTTGTAAAGATGTTACATTATTTTTTAAATGTTTCAACAGGCACCATCCGAGAAGCAATTAACTCTTTTGTTGTTACTTCAAACAAATCATAATAGAAGTGATAAGCGTTGGCTGTCTTCTTTTAAATGGTTTAAATCAGAGGTTTTCTTCGAGTTAGTGCGATCTCACACAAGCATTAGCTCAAACCCTGCAGCGGCACAGCCGCTCTCTGGGTGTAGGCGGCGTTGTGTACAGAGAAAAAGGCCTTTTTAATTTTTTTTTGTTTATAGGCTTGGTGGACAAATATGCCGGCAGTCATTCTTTTTCTTTGCATCCAATGCATCACAACTTCAATTAGGAATAAAGGAAAGAAGGAAAATCCACCAATCAATCAGGGTATTAAACTAACCCACAGAAAGGAAAATGAAAGCCAAAAAACACATATTTTTGTTCAAACATAAAATTTTTTTAGATATTATAGAAACATACAGCGCACGCTGACAACATGAGGGCTCAACCTCGGCAGTCTGAGGACAACCGAGGGAAAAATCCATAAATCCCGCCTCTTCCTCATCTGTAGCTCACTTTCATCTGGACTCACCTTGTTTGCCCACCTACCTAAACACACTCTATCAGCTGTAACGTGGAATGACACCATGCGGTGAAAGATGAAAGTCCCACCCCGACTCCATCCCTCCTTGGATATGCTGATAAATTCAGCTCTGACGGCTATAGATCTTCTCTTGCTCACCCTTTTTTTTTGTTGCCCTCTCTCTCTTTCGAAAAGCTTAAAGCATAAAACAGGGAGACGAACACGGAGACACAGAAAACTGCAAAACAAACAGATGGAATAATAACCACGGGGGCAACGTTATAATTTTCTCAAGGGTTCCACACACAATGAGCACAGAGAGAAGATGCTGCCGTATAGACGGGCCACAGAGAATCTGTCTTTCGTGTTTCACGAGGTGAGACGTGGAATGAGTGACGGGCGGGGGGTGAGGGGGTGAATGCTAATGACCCGCAATTAATGTTGTACATCATTACACGAGAACATCACACACATCTTAATTGGTAAGTGGCTGGCTGGAAACGAGGCCCTTTTTGTCATCACATGAAGGGGAAGAAGAAAGAAAAATCATGCATCCAAAAAAATTATTCATGTACTTTTTTTTTTTAGGGCCAAACTCCCATGCAAACAACAAAAAAAAGAATAAACACAAAACTTTGTGCAGCTATTAGTTTCTTTTTGTCTCAGCACAATGAAGCCCCCCCCTTATTGTGCCACATGAATAATATGCCCCTAATTAATGTAGCTCATTCAAAAGCCTTGTTAGGCCTCATTAAAATAAAAAAAAGGTCAGCGTCGAATCCGAAATGATTTAATGAAATTAAATGTTACCAGATTTGAACATTGTTATGTTGAAAAAGTATAAATACACTGAGGTTCAGTTCATTTTTCGGAGCTGCCTCCAATCAGAGAGAAATATTCTCAGGGCGCTGTTTTGAACAGCTTCCAATGTTTTAAGGGGAGTGTCACCACTTAATTAATCATGTTTTTGTTTCTGTTCCACTAAGAATTCATTTATTATTGAAGTATTTATAATTCTGCACCGTTTCAATTAAATCTTTATTGAGCACAGGGATGGATGTGACAACATCAAGTACCCAGGCTCTTCAAACGTTAACACTTTTTGTTTAACCATAATAACAGCTTCTAGAAGAATTTTATTTGTTTTTTCTGATATATGTTATTTTAACAATCACAACAATTCACAAATAATGGATTTGAACACAATGAGCACAAACAACAATTTGGAGTCGGGTAAAAAAAAAAAGCACACAGGACTTCACTCCTTTAGTTGATATCAGGTCACACTGAGTACTGAGGAACATCCTCAAATATGTACTTGGTGTCAACAATTTGAGAAAACCTTGCCAATCAGATACAGTCCATTTCACAAAATATCCCACAAGCCACTCATGTGTCACACCTAAGTAGGAAATTGTGGCATAAGCATGAGCACCATAAATAAATGCGCCATAATAAATGTTCAATAATAAATGTTCAATAATAAATGTTCAATAATAAATGTTCAATAATATTCAAATAATATTCAAATAATATTCAAAAAATAATAATAATAATAATAATAAGGACCCAAGGACAAAGTTCAAAGTTATACTTAAAAAAATAAAAAAAAGTTGCTACAGTCCTGTAGATGGGGGGTGAACCAAGCAACATGGCAGCAGTCAGTTCTTTTCTTGTTATGTCATCGCGGAGAAGAAAACATATTTCACATCTTTCTTCCTTTGTGTACTTTGGACAAAAAAAAAAAGATGACCTTTACCTCTCTGATCTGCTCCCCATGTGTTCTGTCATTTCTGATACTATGAGAAGGACAGTGCAGATGCCTGACAAAGGTAATTGATAGTGTGTGTGTGTGGGGGGGGGGGGGGGGGCTTTGGGAAAGAAAAGTAAGGACCCAAGGACAAAGTTCAAAGTTATACTTAAAAAAATAAAAAAAAGTTGCTACAGTCCTGTAGATGGGGGGTGAACCAAGCAACATGGCAGCAGTCAGTTCTTTTCTTGTTATGTCATCGCGGAGAAGAAAACATATTTCACATCTTTCTTCCTTTGTGTACTTTGGACAAAAAAAAAAAGATGACCTTTACCTCTCTGATCTGCTCCCCATGTGTTCTGTCATTTCTGATACTATGAGAAGGACAGTGCAGATGCCTGACAAAGGTAATTGATAGTGTGTGTGTGGGGGGGGGGGTCTTTGGATAAGAAGAGTCTCTCCAGGAGGTCGTAAAGCATCGGATTTGTGGGGTTGTTTTATTTTATTTTTATTTTTTTTATAGCTTGGCTAATTTAAAAGCAGCGATAAGACCAGCACAGTAGAGTCGATCTGTTCTGAAGTAGAGCCAAAAAAAAAAAAACGCGGCTGGGAAGTCGCTGACAAAGTGAAAGTTCAACTTTTGGCCGTGAAAGGTACTTGGTGCAGTGTCACCGGTCATGCAGATTATTGCTTATATATCCCAGATTTAATGAACACTATCCGGAGAGCACTCTCTGCCTTTTCCTTTTGTCAGAGCAGTAAATAGTGAAAGTGCATGTGTATGTTTATTTTTAGAGATATATAATAAGTGTCATGGATTAGTTGGTTTTTGTCTTTAGTATTGTTTTTTGTTTTAATAAATTACAGATGATTTAATATGCATTACATTGTTTGGGGGAAGAAATGGTTCCGGTACTTGTATTTTTGGACACATATTGAGGATTGTTAGATTTTGCCTTTAGCAGTGTAGGCAGAGTGTATAAAAGTACTTCACTATGGGGGGGAGGGGAACGATAATTAAAGGCAGTATCTCCAACTCCGTAATGCATCAAGCCTGACTTAGACAAAATAGATGGCCATTCTTTAATGTTGTGCACATTTAGTGCTGGAACCACAGTCCATCTCCTATTACCAGTGAGCACTTAGAGCTTTAAATAGTAAATGGGATGCATATAGATCTGGAAAGCACAGGGGTAATTCTGTCTTTTTTTATATATATATATATATATATATATATTTCTGTTATAAATATAAAGGGTAATTAGCCTGACTGCTCACTGGAATGCATTACAGTCAAAAGTAAATCCATTGGCCTGTATGTGTGATACGTAGATAATGTTCTTTAACATTTTCTCTTTTTGACTTTGACAACTGACTTCCTCAGTTGCAAGAGATTGTCGTGTTTTGAAGTGAATCATAAGGGACCGAAAATAGCGAAAGCCAAAAATAGCCAATGGCCATAAATTACATTGAAATGCAGAAGAAAAAAAAATGTATCAGAGAAGGAAGGTTATATGTCTCCGAAAATGTTCTGTGCAAACACAAATTATCATCCATCACACCTCCTTGATCTGCGCAGTGAAATGTCGCTGACAGCCAATGTAAAAAAAAACCAAAAAAAAACAAATCACAGTGGCTCATAAAATAAACTTGAAAACAAAAGAACATCAGGATGGATGCATCTCAGCCTTTTTTCACTCATGGCGACTGCGTGACTTTAATTAATCTCGATTTTTTATTTTTTCCCTTCCTCTGCATTTCATGTTAAATTTTTTTTTTTCCTCCTTCAGCCCAGCCGACAATGACTCCCATTTACAGAGAGCAGGAGATGATGAGTGCGCCTCGCCTAAGTGGCTGCAATCAATTGTGATTAGTGGCTGCCGGTACTTTTTGAGAGGAGCACATCAAAGTTTTATTATTGGGTGTCGGAGTGGGTACGATGGGGTGGGCCGGGGGGGTAATTACACTCTTACAGCCATCCTCCTCCTCCTCCCTACTCTAGATGAAGTCCAGGCTGGCTGGTCAGCAACTAAATCCAGAGTATGGGAAAGCGTTAAGACTCGCAGTCTCTCTCTGATTTAAAATATCAAACTCATACAACTATCTGTTGCCATATTCTATTATGTATTATTAATAGTTTGCACTGATTTGCATTTTGTTATTTTAACCTTATAACAACATCTCACTTCATACAAATACGATTAAATAAAGCACTATTTATACATAGAGATACTTTAAACATAATGTTTTGTTTAATCTTTGATAAACATGCTTTGATATGATTTAATTTAATTTCAAAGGTTTGGTATCAGAAGGGTACTTATACATTTTGTCATATTTTTATACCCTCCGCTGCATTGAGTGTTTTTTGTATTACTTTTTCCTAATGTCTTATATATTTAAAAAATAATAATAATAACTTGATTGTAGAGAATGTTGTGCTACTAATTAAGTTTCTGAACTTTCAGTTTTCAGCAAATAAGTGAAGAAAAATGTGTCTAAATACGAAACCTACTGTAGCTCTTGCATCATGATAAAGCGTACAATGCCAAAATCTCTTAACGCAGCTGTAAAAAAAAAAAAAAAAAAAAACGCCTATTCTGTTCACAGACAGGTGCACAACATGAAGAGCTGACTGAAAAAAAAAGAAAAAAAAAAGCGAAGATTGGATTGGCCAGCTTAACCGCTCTGTTCCCATCTGGATTTAAATGCGTCTGTGGTGGCTGCAGATACATTTAACAGAGTGAGCGGGATAAAAAAAAAAAAACACCCCATTGTGTAACTGACAAAATCCAAGAGTTAAAGCGTTTTTTTTTTTACTTGGTCTCTAATGTAAAAGCAGCAGTTTAAATAGGGCCTGAGCATCATTGTTCATCTTTCCTATTCATGCCACAAGGTCAAATAAATGATGGTCATTCGCCGGAAGAATGAAAACATATTTTAGCCTACAAATGTGTCATCAAGCAAACTGAGAAGCTTGTACTGATCAATATGTATTGCAGATAAATTTAACAGAGTGAGCGGGATAAAAAAAAAAAAACACCCCATTGTGTAACTGACAAAATCCAAGAGTTAAAGCGTTTTGTTTTTTTTACTTGGTCTCTAATGTAAAAGCAGCAGTTTAAATAGGGCCTGAGCATCATTGTTCATCTTTCCTATTCATGCCACAAGGTCAAATAAATGATGGTCAATCGCCGGAAGAATGAAAACATATTTTAGCCTACAAATGTGTCATCAAGCAAACTGAGAAGCTTCTACTGATCAATATGTATGAAATAAATCAAAATATATATCAAATATAAGTGAATTCTCATGGGTAAAATAAAGGTTGTTGAAAGTTGAACCTGTTCACATTTAAACCTTTTCCTTTAGCCAGAGAAACATCAGCATCTGTTCAGACGCTGGTTCCTAACAACGGTCCATACCAAAGTAGCGTGAGGTGAAAAGGGCAACACAACACACACTGATTCTACGTGTTGGTCCGCTGGAACATCTGTGGAGGGGAAAATACAATTTGATCCAGTTTTATCATAACTTCTGAGGCTGCGGATGAGACCTTGTCAAATCTGACCGAAGTTGATTTAGCCGAGTTATCTCAGTTGAGGCTTTACACCTGCAGAGACTTATGTTAAAGGTACAAACTCTACACACTGAGATTTAATTCTAGAACAACTCATATCAAATATCTTAAAATGCATCAGACCAGTTGTTTTGGCTTTTTAACCCAATAGTCTCTTTTCATTTTGTGTGTTTTTTTCTTTTCTTCCAAAGCTCTCCTCCCTTTCTATCTCTTCACCCTCAGCCTTAACCCCGGCAAACATAATCCAGCGCTCTGGATTCAGCCAGCGATGGCGGCTCTGACATTCCCGAGGGGGCCCCGACGCCGTCATAATGAAGATGCCTGGGAGGGATCACGGGAGATCACAGAGCCCTCCGTCAGAGAAGAACACCTCGCCCTTCACAGCCGGGCTTGTGGGAGTCAAGCTCACCGCCGCTCGGCACAACAGTCGATAAATACCGAGATAAAAACCAAACGCTAACGCGTGGCATCGTGCCCTTCACTAGTGTTAAGAAAGTTGTATGTGTAGGGCGGGTGAACATGTCGAAGGAGAGGAGAGGTGGGGGCCCTGACACTCACCTTACAGGAGAGTCTTTGAGGATTAGAGCGCATCAACTCCTACATTTAATACAAGCCGATTCAACTAGCGGCCTGTGGGCCGTGTAAGGCCCTTCGGAACCTTGACTGGCCCGCAAGAGGTGCCTGAAAATCGGGCTGCCATGTATTTTATAGCCAGGGGTGCAAATCAGCAGTTTGGTGAAGGATCGCTGCTAAAAAGATGAAAGTTGGTACTAGGGGGTTTTCAGGGACGCCAAAATCGTTGGTCTTGGTCCCGTGTCGTTCGGACATCGAGAAGTGGGTGAAGGGTCAAGACGCACAGAACTACCTCGTACTTTGGCCCACTTCTCGATGTCCAAGCGACACGGGACCAAAACCAGTGCGTTCGGGGTCCCTTAAAACCCCCTGGTACCAACCTTCAGCTTTCTAGCAGCGACGCTTCACCAAAACCCTAACCCTAATTCCACACTTATAGGGGGTTATAAGCCTGGAATTAGGGTT
>JAFBJU010000589.1:239724-249724 GCA_016785305.1 Colistium nudipinnis
GTGTCGCTCAGACATCGGGAAGTTGGTGAACGGCCAAGACGGACAAAACGATGTCGCACTTTCGCCCACTTCCCAATGTCCGAGCGACACGGGACCAAAACCATTGCGTTCGGGGTCCCTGAAAACCCCCTAGTACCAACTTTCATCTTTTTAGCAGCGACCCTTCACCAAAGCCCTAACCCTAATTCCACACTTATAAGGGGTTATAAGCCTGGAATTAGGGTTAGGGTTTTGGTGAAGGATCGAAAGCGAGCCTTCAACATCCAACTTTGCTCTAAAATGACGCATCAGACATCATGCTCAATCTAATTACTTCTCTCCGGTGTTACATGGGTGATTAGGTTTGGACCACTTTAAATTACAATTTAAAATATTTAGTTAAAGCCAGGAATTATTGGACTTAGGATCAGAAAACATGCTTAAAACTAAGGATGCATACGAGACGAAGCCGTTTCTATCACATCTGCCCATTTTGAAATGTATATTTTAGCATATAGATGCCTAAAAATCAGAATTTGGTGAGATGAAGTAAATTGTTTGCAGGATAAGCACAAATATAACATACATGTCTGACTAATTGAAATAATCTCCTTCTAGGATAATCGCAGTATAAACAAGTGGGTCATATTTAATGGGATGACACTCACCTATATAAAATGGGATAAATGGGATGTTATTCGACGCTGGCTTCACTTAAACTATGCATTTTATAGTATTTGCTCTCATTCATCAAACGTCTGTCTAATTTTACAGCTGCCTGCAAAATGAACTCGAGCAACTGGAGTTAAATAAATGCATCACTTAGATTGATTTCCATGTCATCTGATCAGATCAAACTGACTCCAGACTATAATTAAACACATTAGATATCCAAGTCAGACGGGGTACTTCGTCTTCACCGACTCACACAACTTATTAAGTATTGTATGCGCATAAGATCTGGCTTTAATAAAAGATGACGTGTGACGTAATCCAAAATATTTGGTGATGAAAGAGCTATTTAGTCAGTCTGTGTTTGCCTTTAGGATGATGCCTGGTGAAAATGGAAATAAATCCAATTGACTTTACCTGTCATAACGCTGAATGCATATTATTTTTGTTTGTACAATTTTTAAAAAGTAAAATATTATCCTAGGATGATTAATGCTCCTCAGTTTTATAGCTCGTCGTCTTCAGTGTTATTTTCATTTTCACTAAACTTCTTTACGAAAAACAAACGGAGACCACATCCTCAGGCACTGGTGAAGGAAATAAACAAACCCAGCTCTAAATCTACAGCACATATGGGAAATTAAATCAAACAAACAAAAAACATAACAACAACTACACTCCTGTCAGCCGTTTAAGGTCATGTTGTTTCACAGTGGAACGCTTGAAAGTCAAAGCATAGGCGGAAATTCGTAAATGACAGCTTTGAGTAAAACGTGTATATATTAATGGCTGTCAGTGGTTGACGGCCGTGTTAAACTCCAGTCAAAACAAGGCACACACACACACACACACGCACGCACACACACACCGCATGATGTAGTGTGATACTCACGCCTCATGTCTCTGAAGTAAATGGTCTGCCTGTTGGGGTTCAGCAGCTGTATCACCGAGTCGTCGTTGTTCTTCACGCGACAGCTGATGATGGCCATCTCGCCCTCCACCACGGAAATATTGTCGGTCACCAGGTTCTGACTCACGACTGGACAGGACAAAGAGAAAGCACACATATACATTACCACCCTTGTTTGAATATAGATACATATACATTTAAAGGTGGGGGGGGGGGTAATAAAGATGAGTACGTCAAACAAAAAAAATAAACAACACCGGTCCCTGAAATCACAATGTTTTTGTGCTTGTGTGTTGATGCCAACCAGGAGGAATGTGTAGCTACAGAAATAACCAGCGCCCAAGGGGATTGATGAGAAATCGGAGCGACAACCTAAGCGAGAAAAGTATATGCCCTCCAACTCCAACAAAGTAATGCATTTCAAATCAGGGACATGCAAAAACTTTTTAAACTTTTAAATATTTCAGAAAAGTAATACATTCCATCTGCAAAGGGAAAAATAATATTATCAGAAACGTATATCATTTCTCAAAAATGTAATTTGAACCAATCAGAGTTAGACTCGGAAAGATAGTAGTCCTATTGAGTTTTTATTTTTATTTTTTTGTCCTTCATAATGCGAGGGAGAAATACCCATTATTCCTCTTTTCATTGACTTTGTGTTTGGATACCATATTTAATGAATTACATATACTGTATATATATATATATATATTTTTTTTTTTAAATGAAACAGACGGTGGATCAGAACCCTTCCATGCCCGCGTGTCCGTTGGATGAACAGAGTGTGAGTGACCTGGGAAGCTGCTCAAAAAGCCCGGGGCCCCCCAAGTAAATCCGTTCACAGCCATCACCCCTCATCAGCCTCCACTCAAGATTTCTCCACTTCCTGGTTCCACAAACAATATATCCCTTGCCTGCACAATGACAAATGGATTCCTTCTAGCTTTGTGCTACTTTGATTTGAAAAACTACAGTAATAACGTGGCGCGTTTTTGCTTTGGGGGGTCGCATCATCGCTGGGGACGACGGTGAAGCTAGAGTGGTCTCGGTTTATTTTAAATTATTGCCACCAAAGCAAGGGCTAGGCAGCTCGCCAGGAGTGGCTGATGGTTATTCTGGGTCCCCAGCGCAAGATTTTTATGGTGAGGCACACGCAGACACGTACGCACACAAGGCAACATGACTAACTCTAATAGAAGGAAACAAAAGCCCCAATTTCAGGAATAAACAACAGATGTTTAAACTGATGCTGCAGTCACTGTGTAAAAAAATTACTGTCAGTGGTCCACAAAAACCACAACACAAGGGTCAGGGGTCATGCTGAAGCAACAATTGCCCATATGGGCAATAGAATATAATCTATTATCCATATAATAGATGTTAACAAACTACCTCTTTGGATTGCTTTAATCGTAGAATAGTATCATAATAAAAATCCTAAACCATCATCACACATAAGAGATACGACAACCATTATAAACAGGTGGTTGGAGACAAAGTAACAACTATCAAATGGTGTTGTAAATGACTTGGATAATTATCAAATTATACATAAGTGTAATTGTGCTGCGCTTGGAATATGTTGATCTACCCATCACAGCAGGAAAGGAGCGGCGAGTACAATTCTTCGACAATGCCACAGATCATAACAGAGAGGGTTCCTGTGAGAACTGTGGTATAAACTGTACTTGTTTTCCTAGATAGATATCGTAAGATAACCAACCAGACTCAAATCAGCTTCGGCCCTTAATCAACGAGCCCCCGCCGTCGTTAATGTTCACAGCGCAACCTCCTCAAAGGTATGCAGAGGTGGGCGGGCGGCGTGGACATCTGGTTATGGTGACACGCTAACATAACACTACAAAGTGCATTTCAAGGCATCCACTGAAGGTTACAAGGCAGCAGGGGGGGATGGGGGGGGGGGGGGCGTCAATTACAAGGGGGGGGGGGGGGGGGGGGGGGGGGGGGGCTTCAAACGCCGGTCCCCCCTCGTCAGCGACATAATTGTTCCTGTTGTCCTAAATAAACAAGGCTGACATGCTGGAGGATGCTATGAGGGAGGCAGGCGGGGGAACGGGGGCTAATTAACGGCCAACAACGAGCATGTGCCGTGGCCTCCCAGGACACTGTCAGAGGCAGCGCTGACATCATGGTGGGCAAAGGCCTGTTCCAATCTGCAACATGAAGGAGTTTTCTTTTTTTCCCCAATATTTCAAAGAAATGTTTTGTATTTGTTTATAATGACAGAGGGGCAATGTGGAGAAAATAAAGGAGTTTTATCGCCAAACAATTTTTGTACAAAAGTATTGATACTCATCGGACTTTTGACATGACGAGTTAGAGCGACTCTGTCTGATGACAGCAATTTTAATCAAATCATTTATTTATAATTATGCATTATCATTATATGAACTATTACTATTATTATTATTGGGTCAGATCTGTGGCAGCGGGCAAAACAATGCATTCCTATTCTCCGATGGATATCCGGTGGTCTGATGAACATGTACAAGGTCTAAGCTCCATCATTCTTCACATAATTATATCATTTTAAATAACATCATAAATTATGTATAGAATTTTGCTAATTATAGAAGAAAAAACAATGTGTTTAAGTTATTAACGATTGACCCTTGGGGAAATGGCAACATAATTAGGCATTTATTAGCTTTTGTATAATTAATAGGCGTTCCTGCTACTGTAAATAACCTGCATGTGTATTTGTGTGTGTGTGTGTGGAAACCACAGCAACATGTCAACATTGTGGTACAAATATCCGGTGTATATAGTATTAATAAGGTTATTTCCTCGCAGTAATGTAGCGAAACCCTTAAGATGCCCTTCGGGAATTGTTCTTGAGACGTCCCCGCTTTTATTGTAAAATGAAATATCCGCCCTGGAGGGTGGACTGACATATAAGGGTAATTAAACTTGCACCATGATTGATTGATTGCGTTTTATTTGTCGTAATTATTATTTCTACTCCTAAAAAAAAAAAAAAAAAAATAGGGCAGGGTTAGGTACACCGGGGGCCGGCCGATGAGGATGGGGGGAGTTGTAAATAACCTTTAAAAGATCATTGAATTTGTGCTTGATTTTCCATGAAATCTGCTTGTAATGTACTGACAATATGAGGCTGTGTGTAACCACATGCCATCACGACAAACAAAAAACCCAAAAACAACAGAGGATAACGTTTCCAAAGCCGTAATGGCAGAGTTATGTTCCTAGGTGTGGACTTTTTCCTTAAACCAATAACGGCTCATCACTCTGTGACACAAACAGCTGTTTGGATGTGAAGGCGCCACATGGATCATGAATAGAATACATTTCGTTTTAAACGACCGGAGAACTCAGCGTGACAAACAACTTTACACGTCCGTCCCATCTCTTTGTACAAAAAAATAATAATAAATAAATAAATCTAAGTTGAAGCTGAAGCTCAGCGTGTTGATCTTTTTCGAATGCAGATTCGCTTCATAACCTAGAGAAACACGTCTCGAGATCCCGGGACAGGACTAGTGATGCACTGCATAATTTGGTACTCTCAGCAGCACTTAGTACAATTCCACCCAATGTTTAAATCTATCACTTTATTTCGCCTTTTTTTTTTTCCTCCCCCATCACCTACAAGTTTATGCATTCGCATAAACAAATACGCCGTCACCATCGTCCATTTCTCGCTGAAGACACCCAGAGACAAACAGGAAAGGGGTAAATCAAACATAACAAATCAAAACCCACCCAGTCAGAGGCTTCTGTGCCAACCTGTGTTCCGCCTCTGGGCTGCGTTTGTATTCAGCCAAAAATGTGAAGGTGCACATCTTTCCAATCTCACCAAAGAAATATGACCCTGCACCGTTTGGAAACTGGAAAAATCACAGCATCAATCTGCATCAATCTGGACCCGGCAAACTCTCTCCCACTGTACAGCCAGGAAAAAAAAATGAATAAATCTCGGTTTTATTGGCCTGATATTCTCACAGGCGAGAGATGTGAGAGGGAATATATGAATTTCCTTTGTCAGTTTCATTATCATCGCTTAGCGCTGCCATTATTTGCAGACTGTGGAGACCGTGTGCTCTTACTTCACCTCATACAGTATTGTGCGGCGCCCAGATTTTGAAAATGGCAAAAGTACACATTGTGTTCTCTGGGTGATGTAATATATATATATATATTATTTTTTAAACACAGTCAACACATTTCATTTGTGCCAATAATTCAGACCTTTCTTTTCTTCTTTTTCTATCACAGCGCTAAACGTATAGAAACAACCAGTCACAGCAACGGGCAAATCAGAGTCACCAATTAACCCAACGTCCACACAGAAAGGGGCCTCGAACCCAACATCATCCTGCAGGTGAGGTGACGGTGCACCACCGTACCGCCGCCGGACACGAGTCATCAAGAATACATTTGTCAGAGGTTATCTTAAAAGTTTCAACCTGTGTCATGTGTCTCATATTCTATTCTGTCCACGGCCAGTCACACATTTGGCCCGTGGGCCATGGAAGGAGGAGGAGGAAGGGGGGGGGGGTCAATTTCAGTTCTCTGCCAGCCATGTCAGGAAAAGTCGAAGCAGCCAATCCCAGATTAAAGTTGTCAGACAATGACACTACACACTCCGGTGTACAGAGTTAGCCCCGAGGCCCCCAAAAAACTCACCCAAGACTGAGATGGAAGAACGAGTGCCATGTTCCATTTGCCCCGGCGCGTTTTCCATTCGACTCACTCAGTGAAAAAATCTGCGCATATTAATTTGGCCACCGTGACAGTGAACGAGACTTTAATCAAACCCCAACCATCACGCTGATATAAAACTACAGCGGGACGTTATCTGGGATGACGTGCTATGACTCATTAGATAAAGACTTTGTTTGCAGATTTTTTTCCTTTTATATTCTGCACATAACAAACCACTTATACACAAGATTGAAGGATAATAGGTGGCTGAGTAATAATCCAGACATCATTTCATATCCCCCCGCTCTCCCTGTGGAGGTATTAGGTGCAATTGCAGTACTATTGTATTTTTATCAGATCTTCTGTTAAACATGCATTTATTCATACCTTGTCCTAATCGCAGACATGATGCAACATACGAGTAATCTTCTTTCATTTATGTGTGTCTCTCTCATGTGTGTGTGTGTGTGTGTGGGTGTGTGAGATATTAATTTTCCTCTGACATTTTCGAGGAACATATGGATCTGAGCGCAGGCTTAGTGAACAGCTTACAATTATTTTCTCCTTTCTTTTGTGTTATTGTGGCTCCTGATAATAAGATGGTGTGTGCATGTGTGTGTGTGTGTGTGAGATTGTAGTCTGTCTAGTTTGATTGCATGTTTTCGTAGATGTGTGTGTGCAAGTCTGATTGTACGTCTGTGTTCAAGTCAAGGACTGAACCACTGCGTGAGTGCAGCATTATTACAGTACATGCATGGGAATGAATATATATATATATATATATACACATACACACACACACTTCCATAATAACAGGTGCACACGGTATATATGCAATAATGATGCAGGAGTTATGTATGAGGACAAACTGAAGACGACCTTCAGAGTTTGGCCTTCATAAATATGTACAGTGTCAAACTTAGAGTATAATGCGGCTATCGTCCCCCACAAACAGATTTGAATAAAGTCCAATAGGGCATAAAACAGACATGATCAGAAGCACAGCTTGGTCAAAAAATCCCCCTGAGCTGATCATCCAGGTTAATTATTAAAAATAATGTAAAAAAATGTGGCTTTAATAAAGGTCCAATCGTATTATATTGCCTATGCTTTATTTAAAAAAAAAAAAAAAAAAAAAAGTCCATGATCTTTACATAACCTTCATCAAGTAGCTGCCTCCTTCAGATCTGCTTTGGTGTGTAAAATAAAACAAAACAAGATAACAGACAGAATCAATTAAAGACAATAACCAAAGAATCCACATTTTGTGAATAATACATTAATAAACTTAAAAATAATAAGCTTAAAATTAATTACTGCAACATAAAAAAAAAAGATTTTTCCCTGTTACTTTGTAAATGTTTCAGCCACGAGGCAGAAGAGGTCTACAGAGCTGGAGTCAGATCCTGACAACGAGAGGAAGCTGAGGAAAGGTCAGGATGCTTGTAAGGCCCGGACCACTTCAAACAGCAGAATCCCTCTTGGTGAGGATTTGAAAAGAAGGCAGTTCGGTTAATCCGCGTGTCGGCTACGACTTTTCAGAGAAGTTCAAAGATATGACATAGAGGAATCTATGGGAGATGAGGCCACTTGGTCAGTCTGGAGATCAGACGGAAAAAGACTGTGATTTTGAATGGTGGCTCCAGTGGATTGTAGCTATTCATGTACAGCCAAAAAAGACACCAATGCTTATATAATTGTAAAATAAAATTAACACAGCTGTAATGCAAAGCGAAGACACTGCAGATTTTAGCACACGTGTGTGCGTGTGTGTACGCAACGCTCGCAACTGAAAAAATGTGATCTGTTCTCCATCCCAGACCTGAACCTTTTACAGCTTTCATCAGATTTAGATTTACACACTCAGCTGAACAACAACAGATTTGTAGTGTTCCATTATTGATGTTTTGTGTGTCTTTTTTCTTTTGTTGTTGTTGCTGAAATAAAGCGAATTGTTTCATGAAGCCCTGGTGGGTGGCACATAACAATGCATCTAAGATCAGGGCACTTTTTCATGAGCTGACAATAAAAGGGTGCATTTTTTATTATTATTATTATTCATAATTCTAAAATGGAGCAATTGAATCCTAACATCAATAGAGTCAACTCATAGACTGTCAAATATTGTTTACATTGAAAAGAAATATGTATATATACATATTTATGCACCCTCAGTTACAGAAATGTCAATATACATACTATAATAATTATATATATATATATATGTATTATTTTAATTAATATGAATGAATATGATTCTTTATCATGTAAAATTATGATATTTGCAGGATAATTCTATAACTCACACCATGACATCGACTACAGGTGCTAAGACAAGGAGGAAGCAAACAAACAATTTTCTTCTAGCCTAATGATACATAATATACTAATATATACTAATAATATATTTAATGTTAACCAACTGGAGCCATACGCAGTGCCAATGTCCTCCTTACCAGTCTGTCTTTGCATTATTCAACCACCTAATCCATAATAGACCAAAGCTAAACCTGCTGATAGCAGAAAGCCCTTTGAGATGCATTCCAATGTAAGATAATGCATCTGAGTGAATTGTTAATAAATCGCCCCTCTCAAGTGTCACAGAAGCCAGAGAGACTTCAGAAGCGACAATTTCACACAGTTTCTCAACACTAACGAGCAAAGTACAAAAGAATATGCTTGACAGAAGTTTTTTTTTTTTTTTTTTTACAAACCGGTGATGGATGAATCAACCAGGTAACCACAAAACTAATGAATGTATCTGACAAAAAAACACTCCAAGGACGCTAAAAACGTGTTTATACAAAAATGAAAATACACAATTATTGTTTTTAATTAAAAGGAACAAACACCACATACATTCAAATGAAATACCTCAAAATAACCCTTCCTAGCTAGCACTCTCAGTTGGCTTCCAGTTAGCACACTCAATTATCTCCAAGCTAGCATACTCAGTTAGCTTCCAGTTAACACACTCGGTTAGCTTCCTGTTAGCACTCTCAGTTAGCTCCAAGCTAGCATACTCAGTTAGCTTCCAGCTAGAATACTCACAGGTAGCCGTCCATCTCAGCTGGAAACGATCCCCGTCCAGGGAGAGAAACGGTACTGCTGAAGCGGCTAAATCGTCTTGTAAAAACATATATATCCGTCCACCAAAAGTATCTTACTCCATTTTAGTCCGTTAAAGATACCCTTCTAGTCACCTGTAGCTGAGCCTCGAGCACTTCGCTCTCTCCATCCTCACATACACATGTCTTTTTCGCGTTCTTTTTTTCCGGGAGAACCGCCTACATCCCTTTTCCTTATTTCTGACCAATCACAACATAGCACACTGACGGACACCCAGCTCAGCCAATCAACTAGGACAATTAACAAAACTTAGTTTATTTTTCTAAATTACATTATTTTTAACCACACCACTTGCCTGTTTTTTCTTTTCACTATTTATCTCAAAGTTATGGTTATGCTGAATCATTTTTATATTACGTATATATGTGTTTTCACTTATATCTATTAAAACTAATATATGTAAGTCTTTTATTTTTACCAGGGCTACACCAATGTTTTTATTATTATTTAACTATTATTTGGACCCTGGCAGGGAACATGCCAGATGCATTTTGAATAGCCATATATTACACTAATTATTTTTCACTGCTTTTCTCCAGTCAGCCCTTGGCAACCACACTCACACACTCTCCACCTCTCCCACTGGTGCTCGGTGGAACAGTGGATTTGTGACAATTTATG
>JAFBJU010000589.1:254724-259093 GCA_016785305.1 Colistium nudipinnis
GGTTTTCAGTCATCTTCGGGAAAAAAATAAAAATAAAAATAGATGACTTATTGATTACACAACAAGATCACATGGCAGTGGCCTTTGTGTCAACACCTGTTGAGCCGCTGTTTCACATATTTCTAGACACAAAAGAAAAAAAAGAAAAAAAAAGAATGAAAGCTGACATTTCAAATCCTCGGACTGAGTCTCTTGGTGACGGAGTGGAAAATGCCAGCGGGTGAGACGCAGGTCTACAAACAGAAACTATATAATTACACATGATTATGTACCCACTGACCAAAGTTTGCGTTGGTTCGCTTGAACTCTGCAACTTGTCTGCTGTGATGGAAACCATTTCACATCGCCAGTGATGTAAATCATTTATTTCATGGGCTAATGATATGAAATGAGTCTTGTTTTTTTTTTTTCCCCCCACAGCTCTGAGAATCAATGCTGCCGCCATAGAACCCAACACAGAGCAGGAAGCAGAAACACAGCGATGAGGGTCTGTTTTTCCGACTTCCTGGCAGGAACAACACTGACAGAGTCAATACTCCATCACTACACGTTTCCTTTTCTCCTCTATCCTCAGCACATTCACTAAAAACCCTGTGTTTCTCCTGAGAGTTTCTGTGCACCGGTTCCACTTCTTTCATTAGGGAACAAATAGCTCAGGAAAAAACACCGGTAGACACAGGGAGACAAAAAACAAAACAAAACAACAACACGACACAGGAAAACACTTTAGGGAAAGTTTCCTCAAGTGTTTTCTCGATTTGGGTCCTGCTTTGTTCAGAGTGTGAAATAGCAACTGGTAAATAATTGAATCATAATTAAACGGACTGAGGGAAACACTCTCTTCGGCAAATATAGAGATTATTACCGTACTTTAGTTCATCAAAGAATGAATATCTGATCAGCCCCCGAATAATAAGCCCCATTGATCCCGGTTTGATTTGGACACAGATAATCATCTGCCCCTTTCATCTGATGGATGGCATCATTAACACTCATTTTCTACCAGGCTCATATCATTTAAAGGACAATTATGGCAGGTAGGTATGAATGTCAGTGAGGTGTAATGAAGACGTGGCCACAGTGTTTATTTTTTTCCACAACTGTCAATTTACTTTCCACATATGGCTAAATTTAACTTAAACCATTTGTTTTTCTCCTCAGGTGGCGATCTTTTGCGGCGAGACAAAAATCTATTTATCTGGATATGTCAAAGATAATTATGTTAAACAGCATTGTTATGATGGATTCATGAGAAAAGAGAGGACAAAAAAAAACCAATACAAACAGCTGTTACAGCTGGGTGCCATTCTCCTTGGTCACGAAGAGGTGCCTGCGGTCAAAGGTCGACCATTTAGATTCAATTGTGGGCCTGTAAGGCAGGCCACGCAATAAGAAGGTCATGGTGAACGTTGTCATGAATAATATTCTCAAGTTATATTTCTCTTGGATGAATGCAAATGTACGGGAATAATGAATCCCTTCAGATTTAGAATAACCCATTCACAGACGGTTATCTGCACTTTGTAAAGAGTCAAACGCGATCTTTTCAAAGGTCACCTAATAACATCCTGTTTCCTTTAATCAAAGCTTTGTAATTAAAGCTCGGGGTAATTTAAGCAGGGTGTTTTTTCCCCGCTGCCGTTGTTGACTTTTTAAATTTTGTTTTGCCGTCAAGAGTTTCCAAAGCCTAATTAAACTCATTATATCTTTTCATAGTCACTGATGTCAACACGGGCCAAACAAACAGTGGGCCACGCTGTGATCGACTCCGACGAAAATACTCAAATGCAATTGAAATATCTTTTGATCCCTTCCAATCATTTGAATATTTAAATCCAATATTAACTTCAAATATAGAGAATGACTTTTGCCTTATAAACATGCACCTATCCGCCTGTAAATACAGGCGCTGACTACAAGTCATTTCAAAGCTGATGTTTTAATGCTGAGCATTTGACATTTTATTAGCTGTCTTTACTCATCCTCTTGGGCGTAGGATATACAAATATCAGGTTGAATGTTGCAAAATATTTTTACTTCGCAAAAAAAGAGAATGTGTTTTTTTTTTCCCTCAGCTGACCAGATTTCCAACCATCCTTGATATTTTTAACTTTTTTTTTCGTGATGATTTGATTGATTTAAATCTAGAAATCTTTACACAAGATTCAAAACTCATCATATTGTAACCCGTGCAAATCTAAGTCAACAGGTGTCAAACCAAGGTGTATTTGATGAACGAGCTGCAGCCTCAGCATCGCGCGGCTGTGGAGTATTGGCATTGCAATAAGAAAGACACATCCTGGGGTGGCAGACGCTCTGGGTGCAGCGGGAGATGACCTTGCTGAACACATATTGTGAGGAAACGCTGATTGAGCTTCAGTAGCTTGGGAAATTGAACCTGTGTTATGAAAGGAACGCATACGGGATGACAAGCAAACACTGTACGCGTGTGATTGATTTAGTCATTAATCTGTGTTGCACTGTGTGTGTGTGTGTGTGTGTGCAGCCACACACACATACTGTAGATGCATGCGTTTCAGGGTGAGCCGCTCTTTGCACATATGGATAAGACTCCTTTGTGTTTCACTGCCACGTCCTTCAGCTCACCTCCATCCTCTCGCCTCATCCATCCCATTGATTGGCGGAATATGACAAACACAAGTCGCCCGCACAGGTAACCACAAAGTCTTTCACTGTGGCGCCGGTAGTTCAACTGAGGAAGTTGGGCTAAAAGCGGTCACTCTTTGAAATATAAGGGATACCATCTACTGTATATTCATATACAGTACGCCAAATCCATCTCATCATAACGACACTTGCGAGTCCCGCCCCCAGAATAAAAACTCTATTAAACAGTAAAGTCAGTGACACTAACTTGCACCTATGGGTAGCAATCAATAAAGATTTGTGACCATTTGAAAGAAGAAAAAAAAAAAGGAATACATGAATAGAGAGACATCACAAATGCAGATGCTTCTGCAAAAAGAGCCCCAGGGCCTGGCTGAGTGTTTGATGCAGACGATAATGATGCAGATATGGTGCCTTCATGTCTGCAGATCTGAAACCAGCCCAACACCTAGGAGCTGGGCTGGATATTCATCGAATGCAACAGGGCTTTTTGAGGTCAGACATCTACTGCGGGCTCCCGGTGACCTTCCTGACCCTATTCTTTGTTTTTTTTTTGTTTTTTTTCTGTCGTTAGTGATGAATGTTTAATTAAAGGCCCGAAGCGACACCTTTGAATGGCTTCCTTTTTGAACAATCAACTCTCCAGGAGCTGAAAAACGAAATCAATCATTGAAACAAGAGGTCATGTCTGTCAGTGTTTCCACCGCCAGCATGAAACTCAGTCCCTGATGTAGACCAGCGCTTCCTGTTCCCCGTTTCTATCAGTTCCACTCAACTGCAGGTTGTTTAATTATAACTCTAAGGATACTTCTTTTCTTTGACTTCATAGCTGGAAGAGTTGAGCTCACAATAAATCCCAATTCTTAAAATAAAAACCAGCCCTGGAAGGAAAGCTTTGTTGTTTGGCTGCGCTACTTGTTTCTGATACATTGTTATTCCGCGGCTGCCATTCCACGGAGAGACTAAAGAAAGGATAACCAAAACAAAACGCAACGTTGATTTCTATTCATTAAAGACCCAAGAAAGCCATCGAGAACTTTTATCGAGTTTTTTAATTGCCTTATAATTAACTCTGCGTGTAAATTAGGAATGAAATATTAAAGTGACTTTGCAGAACAACAAATGTAAATACATAACAATGCGTGACCGGGGCTGAAAATTGAGCGGATAATGAATCCAGTCCCTTAAAAAAAAAAAATCTCAAAATGAATCTCAAACATATTTAATATTTAAAACCGGTAAATGTTTATGCTGCCAATACTGTGCCGATATTTCACTGCAGCTCTGTGGTAGCGCCATCACTGGCAAATGGTTCAAAAGGGTAAGGGAGCTCGATTTGGCAGCATCTCACACTGGCTTGGATTTATTCCAGTGCGACACAATTGAACGCAACAGGAAACGCACAAATCTACAACGGACCGAATCACGGAGAAAAAGCAGCTCGTTAAGAGTGTCCCGATTTAAATCCGTCAAATATTTCTCGGGGCCTGATGGTTTCAAATATTAAAAGTGTGCACTGGTTTGGTTTTCACATTAAAATCAAACCTTTTTCCTGTGGGTTGGAAACGAGCTGCAGTGTGTCCTGTCCTGTGACGGACTGGGCTCCGTCCCATCAGCCCCACGGGAGGATGTCTCGCTGTTCAATTCTAATTCATGTACATATAAATAACTGTCACAAGCCCTGCTAATTGGATTAAAAGGCTCGGTGGAGGAGAGAGAGAGAGAGAGAGAGAGAGAGAGA
>JAFBJU010000593.1:0-16381 GCA_016785305.1 Colistium nudipinnis
TGCAAAATGCTCAAATATATGACAGGTGAAAAAAGTGAAAAAAAACGTTTTTTCAGAATTTCGCCAAAATTTGACCACAAACGTAATAGTATAGCATGTCGTCTGAAAATGTTAAAAAATTTTAAAAAGTTCAAAACATGAATAAAAACATGCAAAATGCTCAAATATATGACTGAGGTGAAAAAAGTGAAACTATTTTTTTTTTGAGAATTTCACCAAAATTTGACCACAAACGTCATAGTATAGTATGTCGTCCGAAAATGTCAAAAAAGTAAAAAAATTAAAAAATCATCAAAACATGAATAAAAACATGCAAAATGCTCAAATCATATATTTGAGGTGAAGAAATGTGAAAAAAGTGAAAAAAAAAGTTTTTTCAGTATTTTGCCAAAATTTAATCAAAATCGTCATAGTATAGCATGTCGTCTGAAAATGTCAAAATGTCAAAAAGTCAAAAAATCTTCAAAACATGCATAAAAACATGCAGAACGCTCAAATACATGACTGAGGTGAAGAAAAGTGAAAAAAAAAAAAATGTATTTCGCCAAAATTTGACAAAAAACGTCATAGTATAGTATGTCGTCCGAAAATGTCAAAAGTCAAAAAATTAAATAAATGTCAAAACATGCATAAAAGATGCAAAATGCTCAAATATATGACTGAGGTGAAAAAAGTGAAAAAACAATTTTTTTGAGAATTTCCCCAAAATTTGACCACCATCGTCATAGTATAGCATGTCGTCTGAAAATGTCAAAAAGTCAAAAAATGAAAAAAAGTTCAAAACATGAATAAAAACATGCAAAATGCTCAAATATATGACTGAGGTGAAGAAATGTGAAAAAGGTGCAATAAAAAGTTTTTTCAGTATTTTGCCAAAATTTGATCAAAAACGTCATAGTATAGCATGTCGTCCGAAATGTCAAAAAGTCAAAAAATAAAAAAATCGTCAAAACTTGCATAAAAACATGCAAAATGCTCAAATATATGACTGAGGTGAAGAAAAGTGAAAAAAATGTTTTTTCAGTATTTCGCCAAAATTTGACTAAACGTCATAGTATAGTGTATATAGTATGTCATCCGAAAAAGTCAAAAAATGAAAAAAACTTCAAAACATGCAGAACGCTCAAATATATGACTGAGGTGAAGAAAAGTGGAAAAAAGTGAGAAAAAAAAAATGTGTACATCCTACAAATTTTGACCAAAAACGTAATTGTAGGAATTTCAAAAACACTTCAAACATGCATAATAGCGTTGGCATTGCATACAGTTATGGTGGTGGTGAAAAAAGTTAACTTTATTTTTCAGTATGTCCAAAACTTGAATATCATGTTGTTCAAAAATGTAAAAAGTTTGAAAAAAAAAAATCAAAAGTGCATAAAAACGTGCGAAAAAAACAAAACGGTACAATGGTCAAAAATGTGACAAAAAATCTAAAATATGTGTTTGAACGTGTGTGTGTGTTTGTGTGTATATACAGTAATTGTGATATTACAGTTACACACGATTTGAGAAAGCACAGTTTGGAACTGACCATTTATTTAAACTGAATAGCATATGCGTACAAAGTCTCTACAAAGCTAGAAAATATCTAACATACTTTTAGCCATGAGGGGAGAAAAATAAAATAAAAGTTACAAAGATCAGACCCTGTGCAGCACCAACAGACACGCGTGACTAGCTTTATAAGATTTCCCCCTAAATGTACTCTGTTCTTTGCAAAATAGGATCAACATTAGAATATCAAAGATATACACAACATCTGTAGTAAACGTTATTGTGACTTTTATACAAAGCACCTTATATAAAAAAAAAATAAAAGCCGCAACACTCACACAGCTGCGTGTGGCGGCCACGGCGCCAAAAAAAAGATTCAAGGCCATTTTTGGAAATTGACAGATACAGACAGGAAATCTGTGCGGTTTGGGCGGGAAAAGACGAAAGAAAATATCCAAAAGTAGCACATACAGGAAAAAACATTAACAACACGCACGAGGACTCAGCAGTTTACGGACGTTTGAAAATTTACACTGCTGCGTGAGCAGAAGGTGAATCACAGAAGTCATGAAAAATATCTTAAATTACATTTTAATCCCAATTTTTAAAAATGTGTACAGTTTTACAGTGCAGCCCGTGTGCTACAGATTATTTTTTAAATCGACAGTCTTGTTTATTAAAAGTTTCTATTTTTTTTTTTTTTTTTTTGGCAGAAGCTTGTAAATTAGTCTGTCCTGTAATAAATAATTTTTCCTTCGTCTTTTGTGTCGCGGGTTGACAGTCTTGTTTATTAAAAGTTTCAATTTTTTTTTTTTTTTTTGGCAGAAGCTTGTAAATTAGTCTGTCCTGTAATAAATAATTTTTCCTTCGTCTTTTGTGTCGCGGGTTGACTGTCTTTGGTAAGTAGGTGGAAAATGAATAATCTGGAGTGAGAATATTCTGGATTACGCTCGATAGATTAGGGCGTAGGTTATTACGGGATTTTGTCGAGTGGTGACGATTGTTGGAGGCGAAAAATCTAAATGATGGAGAATCTCAATACTTTTAGGCACAAAGGTAAGAAAAAAAGTCCTCTGAGTCAGATCTGAGATCAGTTTCGCCTGCTCAGACTTGAACGTGGCTGTGGTGGAATATTCCAGAATCTCCGCATCTAATCCCTGCTGGTCTCAGTTGAAAATACTTCATTATTCAATCCTTAAATGCTCCTGAGAGACTCATTCATTAAAAATGCAAGCGTTTTTAATTCCAATTTATTATTAATTTTAAATTAAAGTTAAAGTTAAAATTACTGAAAAAGTTCAATCTGAAAATGTTACTGAAAAGGTTTTCCGTTAAACTTCGTATCAGGATTAATTAGGCATCCAATCTGCCTAAGAAAATAATCAGTTGCATTTATTTTATGGCTATAGGGGAAATTAATTCTAAACTTCTGTTGATTCCAAAAAAAACCCCAGATGAGACCGGCGACTGAAGCGGACATTATACATATATGTTAAATACGCATATTTACAAAATAATATGAAGCTGCAGCAAAGAGCCAAGAAACAGGAGGAAACAGAACAAAATAAAAGCCTTAAAAGATTAGTGAACATTAATCTAATTTAAATCTGTGCAGCAGCATAAATAAAAAAAACGAAAAATGGATTGATTTATCAGATTATTTGCTTGATTATATCTGGGTCAGGAACATTTTTCAGTTTTGCCAGCATCACATACAAATATTGAATTTTAATGGTAATAATATTATACGACTAATGACTTATTACTTCTACGAATTCTGTTTCCGCCCATTTCCTGTTTCGATGCCGAGCCAAAGTTAAATTAACATTAAACCAGTTTCAGGCCTCTCACCAGAGTTTTTTTGGCAAGAAAAATGAGATTAAGTGATTTTTTTTTGAAAACGTGGAACTATTCCTGAGTTAATATCATATATATGTTATAATTAATTTATAACAGGGATGTTAAGGTCAGAAATGAGGATTGGCATTTTATGAACGAGGCACCATCAACATACACAACGAGCGTAAATACATTATAAACTAAAGAAAAATGGAATCTTTCCGTTTCTCATCCCTCCACCAACAGGGGGAAGAAAAAAAAAATTCCAACTTCCAATTCCCATTTCCAACCAAAGGCACTTCATGCTGCCGAGCATGACACCTGCTACAGTACATCCACAGTTTTTTGGTTTGTGTTTCATAAACGGACAGAAATCTGCGTAATTGTGAAGAAAAAAAAGAGAAAAAAAATGATTTAAAGGGAAACCTGGTTAAAATCCTGATCGGTCAGCGTGGGCGTGTTAAAGCTCGAGTTGGCTGGTAGAAGAATATCGGACGAAACTAAACTGGATTTTCTTTCTTTCTTCTTTTTTTTTTCCAAAACACCATGTTTAAAAGATTCACAGTGTTTCCCCCCCAATGGAGCCACCACACTTTTCACAATTTCAAGTTATATTCCTTTATAAATCAGTCTCTGGCTCTAGCAGCCTCACAGGAAAAAATATTCTAAATTATAATATTACTGAATCATTAATATTATTTTAGTATATAGTATCATGGAGATAATGCCTGTGAAAGATCACACAAATTGGAGGAAGAAATATTTTCCCCAACAGAAAATGGATTGAAAGGACTGAAATCTGAAGGATTATAACTTAAAGGCCATTTTTTATTCATATCTATATGAAGAGTCACCTGTTGCACAAAAAGGTACCTGAATTGTTTAAATTTTTTAGACGTTTCTTATTGACATAAATTTTAGATAGCGTTCCTGGAATTAAAATATAGTCTATATGCTACTATCAATAAACAATTTCCCAAAAGTGTAGAAGTTTTTGTTTTTTTTCTTAAAGAAAACGTACAAAAGGTAAAAATCGTATTTCTTTTCTTTGGGACAAACCTATATTATATTTTTATTTTTTTGTGCAAGAATGCAGCTCACACAAATTGCAGTGATTAGAAATCCACCTCGAAGCTGAACTATGTGATAATGCAGTAGGTGTGTAACGTTGGTGATACACAGGGTCTGACCTTCAGTGTCCTTCAACATCTTCGCAGACTAACACACACACACACACACACACACTTGTTTCACAGGGGGAGAGAAAATTAGATTCATTTTTTACAATTATTTTTTTCTCCCAGTGGCCGATTTTCCCAAAAAGCACATGACGGAATATTACTTATCATAGAAATGTGAACCAATTATCAGGAGCCGTGAAATCTCCAGCTGAAATCAGAGTCAGGATGTTCTAGGGGGGGGAAAACAAATAATAATCCCAGGTGGAGGATTTGAATGCGTTTCCATGGCTGCGTTGTCACTGTGCTTCTTCACAGCTAATGAGCGTCTTTCATTGTTCAGATTGGAGATGGTATCTTTGTGTAAAAATGCTTTTGTTGGGGGGGATTCTGTCATATAGGGTTATCATTCATATTTTATGGTTGTGTTGATTTTGTTTCCCATGAGCAGCAGTGAAAATGCAGCCATTTTCCCTCCAGGGTCAGAAATAAGCGGCCCAAACAAAGGCCATATGTGTGTTTATACATACTGGGGATATATAAATCTATACATCAGTGTATTTAGATATATAGATATACATACATACTTGTGTGCGTGTTTGTGTGTGTTATTCCTTGATGAGTCGATAGATGTGGTGCTGTGCTCCGTGCTCATTGTTGGACACTTCGAACACGCACGCCATACACAGCAAGGTCTCCTGAGTGTCTCTGTTGGTCACCACCTGGAGAAAAAAATATATATATATATATATATATTCATTCAAATGAAATACTGCTGTATAACCCATTTTGGTAACGTGATCCACGGAAGGTGGTCCTCACCAGCAGGATGGTGAAGTTCTCCAGCACGCTGTTCATCATGTATTTCTCCGGCAGGTGTTTGAGTTTGTGGATGAAGTTGATCATGTATTCACACATGGGAGAGCGATTGATTCTGTAGACGAAGCGGCCGTTTTCAAACCGGGCGTACTCCGTCTGAGGGGGAGCGAGCCAAAAAAAAATTCACGTTTACGGGTCGTGACCTCGGCCCGTCGGACGCCGCGAGGGTTTTTTTTTTTTTTTTCCAGTCAAACTGACTGAACCGAGATTGGAAGAAGCAGGAATGAATAAGATAAGGTCGCTTTAGAAAAAAAAAAAAAAAAAAAAACATTGCAAAGCATCGTGGGTATTTTTTGGACCTTGACTCAAACTTGAGCCAAAATTTAGGATATTTCAGTGTATTGATTAAACTTTTTATTAATAACAAATAAATCTGTCTTTTATAAATATTTTTTTAATCAGTAATTTTGTTTATAATTATTTTTTTTAATTTCATTTACCCTATTAAACAATTTGGATAAAACGTTTTTTCAGTAAAATGTTCAAAGTTAGTTTTTTTTTTTTAATGGACGGCTTGGCGTGATAAATCCCAGCAGCTGTATTGGTGTCCATGAAAAGGAACTTTAGATGCCGTTTGACAGGAAGCGGGTTTGAACTCACCTCCACCTTCTCGACCACCTGCTTCCCGAACGAGCAGACCTTGGTGGAGCAGGTGATGGTCATGTTCTCGGAGCTCTCGTACTGGCTGCTCACACCGTAGAAGGCCGCGGGGTCGTCCTGCACGCTGGAGTTCAGATCCGCCTGGCGACCACAGGGCACAGGTTAATCAATTGCAGCTTTTATCAATGGAAATAAAAAAAGGAGACGGTGATCAATAACGCGGTGACAATGAGGACGTGAGGCTTCTCGCTCTTCTCCAACACTACTCAACAGCACCACCTGCTGGAGGCTCACATTTGAAAAGATACACACCACAGCAACAAAAAAAGGTTTCAAATATTTAGCAGGCTCAAATTAACCTTTTTTTTTTAAATCTAAAAATGATGCTGACTTGCTTCCTAAATATAAAAAAGGAACTAAAGGGTAAAAAAAACACATTGTTGTGTATTTAAAAGATGAGGGCAAGAACATGCTGCACCTGGACAACAGCTGAGACGAGAAGGGTTTGTACTATTTCTAATGAGTCCTCTGAGGAGCACACGCACACACACACACACCCCCACCTGCACATTAAATGTACTCATGCGCGCACACACACAAACCTCCAACTGTGCCCAGATTATCAGCAGGGAATATCTTTTGATCGCACACGCACGCACAAATTAGCTTTTTGTTTTTTAGTGTTATAACCTGCATGTTGCCTTCAAATGTAAATTTAAAAGCATTTCTCAGCGGCTTTCGGGATTATTTGCGCATATATAAAAACAATATTGATCTTTTAGGGATATAAACCTTGCCGTTTTTGAGGTTTTCACCCTCACATGCAAATTCTTGACTAGTGGCCATAAAGACGTTTGACGGTTGACCTCCAAAACATAATCCCCCCCCCTCATCCATGAATCTCAGTGAACATTTGTGCGTTTCTCAGAACGAGCCGCAGCTGTCGCCTGCCTCACGGACACTCCCAAATCAGCACAGACACACAATCGGACATCGCACACCGTGTCTGCAGGTACAGAAATGTTTAAACACTCCATGTGTTCCGTTGCTGGGATCTTTTAGAGTCCTATGGTACGTGCGCACAAACGCACACACGCAGGTGGAGAGTCAGGAGGTGAGCAGGTGTTCAAACAAAGCAACTGCGCTTTCTTCCACCCAGCACCCTCCCAGGTGGAAACACGCACGCGCACGCACGCACGCACGCATACGCACACATACACACGCAATCACACGCAATCACACACTACACTGGGTGGAAAAATACAGGTGCACACCAACTCATTCACATCCACGGCCCTGAGGCCCTGAATCAGCTTCAGAACCAGGAAATAAAGTGGACCGTAGTGGACTCACCCAGAACTTGATCAGGTAGAAGGCGCTGTGCGGCCCTTTGCTGAACAGCTCCTTCAGGCCGCCCTTCTTCTCGGGGAACTTGTCGTAGATCTGCCGGATGTCCACGCACTCCAGCAGCGGGTCGCTGTAGCTCAGGCTGCTCTGATTGATGTGGACAAACAGGTGCTTGTTGTACTGAAGGAGGGAGAGGGAGAGAGAGAGAGAGAGAGAGAGAAAGAGAAGGCACGAGGCTGAAATAAACGAGGGAGGACGCAAAAAAAAAAAAATCAAACAGGCAAATCTGACTTTACTTTGGTGGAAACACTGACAAAAAAAAGGCTTTAATTCAGAGGCTGTCCCAAGATCAGCATTTGGACACTTTATTTATTTTTAATTAAACAAAATTGTAAAAAAAAAAGATGTATCTTATTTTATTTGTGTGGAGATGTGTTACACGCTGCGATTAAACTTGTAAGGTGCACGTTTCTGTTTTGTTGAAACACCTGTGTACAAAAATGTTCACATTTGTGTCACTGTTCCACTAACAGACAGCAGGTGGCAGTGTTTAGCCAAAAAATAGTAATGGTCAATACTAATAATAAAAAAAAAGAAAATAAATATTTGTAGTATGATTTAGAATATTATAAAATATTAATTTAGACATTTCATGTTGAGTATTCAGCATTCAACACAATTGTTATGTATAGATGCAAAAAAAAGAAAATATTTGTAAAAAAAAAAAAGTTCATGTAATTGTTGCACTTGATGTGAAGCTGTGATTGTACATTGTTCTTTATTGGAATCTTTTTGATGAAATATGATCCAAATTTGTCCTTTGACTCCAGAAAAAAATAAACCCGTCTTTGTTTAAATCTCATTTGTCATTTCTGCTCTAAAAGACGCAACCTGCTCATTGTCAGTTACGTGAATGAGGCAGGAAAATGATGCGACATTTTGACATCTTTCAATGTCACCGTGCAACAGTTTATTTTTTTGGTACAGTGTGGATTTAAAGCTGAAAGATGAATGCCAGCTGTCTGTGGGAGCAGGGCGGAGTGTCAGGATGACGGATAGACGGAGCGCACGCAGAGATGGCGCTCGGCAAAGGTTATTCATACCGGCCTCCGCACAAAAGGGGCTATCTGTCATCTGGGTTTATGGGACAACAGGGAGGGCGGCTCATTGTGTGTGTGGGTGTGGGTGTGGGTGTGTGCGTGTGCGTGGTACTCACCGCCTCCTGGTCCCTCTGCGTCTCCAGGAAAGAGGAAAACTCCACCAGCCGTAGTTTGGTGGTGCCGATGGAGCGACCCTGCCACGCCGGCTCTCTGTGGGTTTGGCCAGTGGCGGGAGGCTCGTAGGCTGCGCACAACACACACACACACAACACAAAGACACACACACGCATTGTGTTTAGCCTCACTTCACCTTTGCACAGTCGGGCTTATGACAGGGGGAGCTGTAAATGCTCATGCAGGCACGTGGAGGAGTTATCGGAGAAAAATGACGATGCAGGGACGTCAGGTGACACAGGTGGTGTTATAAAATTCATAAAAAAAACAGCCGCTAACTTGCTGAGTCATTTCCAGCTCGTGTTACAGAAGGGTCTGGTTTTATTGGGACGGGATGTGGCCATGACGGATGACCAGACGGTCAGACGCCATGGCAACAGGTAGACGGTCAAATCGCAGAGACACACAGATATATAATGTAATAAATTCAAATAACAGCAGCGGTCTGGAGAAGTAAAAAAAAAATAATAATCACAGAAAATCCTCAAAGAAAATGAAATAGCCATATTTTAGCCATTTTTCTACAAAATATATATGTTTTAAATCAAACTTAAAATAATGCAAATAAAATCATGTGTTTTTTTCCGACTTCCTGAGAGACAAAATAATGAACTAATTGGTCACCAGATAACGAGCGCCTTTTTTTCTAAGTCCAAACGAGCAAAAGTCAGACGAGGTTACTGAGAAAAGCCAGACATGGCTTTTTTCTTTTTTTTTTTTTTTTCTGACCTGACAAAACGAACCCTGAGGGAGTCAGAAACCTCCCTGTAGAGAGAGGGCGGCCGGATAATTGTGCCTCTCACCTGAGATGGTGGTGGTCCCCGCTGTCTGCACACTGTAGGCCTGCTGAGAGAATGGCTTGATGCTGAAAGAAAGAAAGGAAAGGAAAAGAGAGAGAGAGAGAGAGAGGATTGAAAAGGCTGAGAGAAGCTTTGTATCTGAGTTACACTGAGAATAATTTTTGTTCTGAAGAGAAACAGAAGCACGGAGGACAAGAGCGACTCCCAGTTCAGTCAAAAGCTCCATGTAATGCCATTATCGTCATCATCATCATCATCCTCCTCCTCGTCTTCATCGCGTGCTCCCGTAACCGCGGCTCTCGGTTTGTACCGTGCCTATCTGGAACTTTCCTGCAGACTGTCCTTCGTCTATTTATTTTATTTTCCACGACAGTCCCTAGACCAGAGGAAAACTCAGCCCCTTGGTGGATTTAAACATTCCTATATCTATATTCCTATGGAATATAAGGGCTTTATAATTAGAGGTTCATTTGATTTGAAATGATGCTTATGATGCTTTATAAATCCAATAATGTCCGAAACAGCAGGAATCCAGGAATGGATTTAAATCGAAAAGGCTGGACTTTAAATAAGGAGACAGATTTAATAAGCTACTTATAAAATATATAATAATCAGGAATGTTTCAGCGCTGCACGCAGGTTTTTCTACTTTAATAAGAAATGTGGTCATCAGTGATGTGACCGTGACTCACTCTTCTGTGGCGGAGCTGCTCTGTCCTCCAGGAATCATCCCCTGCCACAGCTGAAAATAAACACACACACATTGAAAAACACCAGAAAATAATAATAATAATAATAATAATAATAATAATAATAATAATAATAATAATAATAATAATAATAATAATAATAATAATAATAATAATAATAATCATCATCATAACCATAATCATAATCATAATCATAATCATAATAATAATAATAATAATAATAATAATAATAATAATAATAATAATAATAATAATAATAATAGATCAATTTTAATAATAATTATGAACAATAATATATTATTATTGTAACTAAACCCTGTGTGTGTTACCTGTGCGTTGCCGGGGAAGCTGGCCCGTACGATCCCAGGAAGCAGTTTGCTGTGGATGGCGGTGGCAGAGACGATCTGAGCCGAGGACATGGACGAGATGCTCTGCAGAGCTTTCTCCTTGGCGCTCACGTCCTGCACGTCAACAAAAACCTTCGTCGTCATCATCATCGGGATGAAGAAACAGTGAGTCACGACAGGAAGGAGAATTCTTAAAATCACAGGAATTACTGTCATTTGTGTGTCATGATTTAGGTGAGTGTCGTCTCCTGCTACTTTACGATTCCACAAATGAAAAGCCATTTCTGTAAATCCAATCAACTGCAACTCTGGTTCGATTAAAAGCAGTGGGGACATGTGGATCATTTGAGCATGGGACTAAGACTTAGATAGCAAACACAGTTCAGGGACATTGAGGAGTGAGAACAGTGATTTATATAACAATAATAATAATAACAGCTTTTGTTGACAATTTTGATAGGAAGAGGCAGGAAATTGTTCACCTGGCTGCCATAGAAATAAAGACCATGCTTGATATGTCTCATCATAGCCATAATAATAATGATAAATCAATGTTTAACTGCGTGTGTTCAAGGATACATTTTTGCATCCTTTATATTTCCCATGATGGCCAAAATAATAACGATCATTGAAAAAAAATCCCAAAAACATGGTGATATAGGTCCCTGTTATGAGGCTGCTCCATATTTGTGCCACCTGATCTCAGAGTTATATGGAACCCAGAGTGGCTGAATGAAATGGAATTATAGCTGGAGAATCACTAATTGGCTGCTTCACTCTGGCTAATTGGCACCGGGTGAAATCTCTCCTCCTGAGGGAGGTAATAACGTGAGTGACTCAGGAATCCTACTGGAGTTTAATACTCCACACCAGCAAACATAAGGGTGGGATTTTTATTTAATTTTTTTTTTTATGGAATCTGAAGGCCGAAGTATGGCATATCTAAAATGTTAAAATAATGCATTCATTTTTGACTAATTGTGTCGTTCAGATTCACTGTATTGCCTGTGGACCTTTTATAACCAGTGTTCCCTAAATAGTCCTAATAATTTCCAGCAGCTTGATAATGCAGGCATCAGAATAATAATTGAATACATTTTTGAATGGAGCCGAACGCCGCGTTTTATTTTTCCGACGCCGCTTGTTGTATCACGTGGTGGTAATTAGTGCTAATCCCCACTGATCCGCTGTTTTTGTTCCCTACAACACCGGAAATATGAAACCCACAAGGGTCATTCTGCAGTCAAATTAAATATGTAATCAAATTTTGTTTTTTTTGTGTGTTTTTTTATTTTTTATTAAATGTGGCCACTCCCGCCTCCGTACCTTGAGTTTGGACTGAAATTCTCTGGATTTTCTTCTGGCCAAGACCTGGATGTGACTGGATACCTGGAGGGGAGGGGAGGAGGAGAGAGGCAGGACCAAACAGTGAGTTGCCATGGTGATGAAAAGCCTGTTGCCACACTGGAAGCTTTTTACACACGCTACTCCCCTGACAACAGTGAATAGACCCATCTATGTGCATCTTTAGAGAGAGCGAGCAGACACCTGGGAAACACGCCGTAAACAGGTGGAGCCACCATGTAAAATAAATCTTAACCCATAAAATATTGAAGAAAAAAAACAATGAATGAGACAAATGGCCGCCGCTGTTCTTCAGAATGATTGAAATGCAAATTGGTGTGAAAACCCTACAAAACAGTCTTTCCCTTTTCTGTTCTAAACGTGAGGAGGCCAAATGACGGTTCATCATTTTTTCCAATTTTAGCCTCATTTGAATAAGTTGCGGATTAGTCGCACATGCCAGGAGCTCTGATTTTCTGTAGAAGTCACTCAATGATACTCACTGCTCACCATTTTAAAATACAGTGCGAATAAATGTGTTATTCTCAGTCTTTTATTTCCTCTTTGCGCAAAATCGAACCAGTGTCCCATCTCACTCTCCTATTTACCTGTTTCCTCGTCCGCGTCTTGCCCGTCCGGAGCTTGATGTATCTGGCTATCAGCTCATTTCGACCTGGAGGGAAGAAGAAGAAGAAGAAAAAAAGACACGGGCACCTATGGATGAAACATTTTGGCCGTAAACGCAAAAAGACACACACACACACACACACACCTCGCGCCACAGAAATCCTATGACACTGACAAACAACTTAGTGTCTGATTGGCTGCTGTTGACCCAGCGACCTTGTGACGGCAGCCCTGTTGAGCCCTCTACGCACACGCACACGCACACGCGAACAAAATCACACACGCTACGGCCCTGAATACACATGACCCAACAATACAGGCATTCATGCAGACTGGCTGTCCCCTGATTAAAGGAACCAGCAGGCCAGCTGTACCCATGCTTGTGTGTGTGTGCACCCATGCACGCACGCACGCACACACACACTTACAATGCTGAATAATTCAACCCATTCAATGGGGAGCACAGCAGACTCAGCATGACCTGGCTAGTATAGATTAGTCAGGCAGAGGAAGATGGAGAAAGGAAGAAAGGAGGAAAAAAAAAAAAAAAAAACGGTGTTCCATCCAGAAAACCTGTTACGGAGAAGTGTCTGTGTGCGTTTGTGTGTGTGTACGACACAACACAAAACACAGATTAGTTAACAGATGAACTGTGGGGCCTCTTCCATCTGACACCAGTTTGTTTTCAAAAATAGTTTTTGTTTGTATTTTTTGTTGTGGTGGTTGTTCTTTCATTTGTGTTAACAGTAAAATGTGTCCCCCACACACACACTGCTTGGGTTGTTTTTTTTTATTATTCCTGAACCGTTTTTCTGTTTCCACCGAGTAGAAAACCAAAGTCAGGCCAGCTGGCCAACTGATGGTCAAGATCAGCACCAAGCCAAAACCTCCACACACACACACCCCCACACCCACACACACACATACACACACGCACACACACCCACACACACACACACACAACCCCAGTGGCTCACAACAATAGCCCCAACTAACTAGCAGATGGCGTGTGTGTGTGTGTGTGTGTGTGTGTGTGTGCGTGTGTGCGTGTGTGCGTGTGTGCATGTGTGCGTCTGTGCGTGTGTGTGTGCGTGTCCACTCTCCCCGAGATAGGGAGCTTACACTGATAAAATCTACAGCTCCTCATGCAGGTGTTTTCCTTCCAGCATTCAAAAGCTGCGACTGACGACAGCACACACACACACACGCACACACAGACACACACGCATGCATGAGTGCCAGCGTGCGCGCACACACACACACACACACACACACAGAGTGGGTCCTGGCTGACATCTGACTCCAGAGGGGCCAGCTGGTCTTTCTAGGAGGCTTAACGGTGAATTATCATCCTTCACTAACCCTGCGGCACACCTCCCTAACTCTCTCCCTCCCTCCCTCGTCCTTTAAAACTCTACATAACACACACACACACACACACGCGCGCGCCCCTTTCCATGCGTCCCCTGTTTTGGCTGTTCCCTGGTTCACCCCCTCCTCCGTCCCTCTCGTAGTGAATGGGCTTCCCTTCTGCTCCCTCCCCTTTTCTCTCTCTCTCTCTCTCTCTTTCTCTACTTTGCCCAGTGAAAGACTTCAAGGCCAAAGTCAGATGGTCATTAACTGTGACGAACAGCCCCCCCCCCCCCCCCCCCCCCCCCCCCCCCCCCCCCCCCCCCCCCCCCCCTCCCCCTCCTCCTCTCCGGGCTGGAGCTCCTCCGTGAGAGGGCAGATACCCAGGAAGCCTTTTTTTTTTTTTTTTTTTTTTACGTTGGACCACGAGCACGTGTAAGACGATCCTCATGAAGAAAGAGCAAGAAGCAAACTGGACATTATGATGAATTCAAAGTGAGATTTGGTTTTACGGCAAATAACAATATTAAGAATGTGAAATCCACGTCAGACCAGGGGAGAGGCACGGGCTCACATAAAGTGGCGGTAACACAATATTCTCTTTACCATGTAAAAAAAAAAAAAAGAAAACGAGTAGCTCATGTTCCAGAGTATTATGGTATGTCTGCTATTTGGCCCTCATTGATTTATAGAGAAAAGACACGATAATAGGATCAACCATTAAGACAACAATCGTCCAAAATGTGCAAAAAGTCAAATCACAATAATAAAAAAAATATATATATATTAAAATCTTCTCTGCAGCTTTAGTATTTGAATCTTGAAAAAAAAAAAAAAAACATCAAAAGGCCAAATGAGGTTTAATTTCAGGGATCTGGGGTTTACATCATAAAAAAAAACTCCATTTTAACCCAAAATAAATCAAAATGGAGCTTCTGTGCCAGTTTGAGCCATAACCGTAACGGAAACGAGTAAAAATCCCTTTGATTCATCCCATCCCATTTTCTTATGAACACGCAAAATGCAGAAATATTCCCTGGGGCCTCCCTTCTTTGGACGGACGGACGAGGGCCCTCTTCCACGCCGGAGTCCGACTTTTGTGCCGCGTCCGCGCCCCTGAAGGTTCAATAACCATTTCAATCACTTTCATATTTGTCCGGGTGGATCCATACCATGTTTCCGTGGGAGGACAAAGCCACCGTCCATTACTTTCTACCTCTGATGTACCTTGGCCAAGGATAATAGTGCCATTATTCACCTTTTCATTCTCTCTCTCCCTTTTATATGCATCCATTTACGTTTTTTTTTTTTTTTTTTCTCTTTTCTCCTCCCGCTAAGTTCATCCCGACACTTTGGCCCATTTTTTTCTTTTCTGTTTCAGCCCATTTCCGCCCCTTTAACCAGTGGGGGGTATTTTTAGTCCCACTACTCATTTACTTCTTTCCTTTTTCTGTAGCGCTACTCACCTGTCAATCATTTTCGACCTAAATGTGGTGCTCAAGAAAAAACCCTACAAAGAAAAACTCGAAGATTGCCCTGAATGTCCAAAAAAATGAATGAAAAAATGCCTATTCCAGTTTACACCAGCCAGGGGGGTGCACTTTCATTTGGGGGCGTTTTTAAGTTAAAAAAAAATCGGATGAAATGAAACAGGATGCATAAATAATAAAAAACAAAAAATTCTCTCCTCCTCTGTTTGCATCATGAGTTCAGAGCCCAACTTGTTGCCGTTTTTGCAATAATTCCGCTTTGCACAGATGTTAAAAACGCCCTTTTTCCGGCTCCGCCTCCAAAAGCAGACGCTGTTTTAACGTCATTAAGGACCCAACGCGTACGTGTCAACAACAACAACAACAACCGCGCCGCAACACCAGGACGGGATGAGAGCCATCGATTGGCCGATATACAGGAAGACTACAGTGCGCGGGTGGAAGCCGACGGCCAATAAAACTGGACCATGTTGGTCGGAACCAATTAAAAGGACATTAATTAGCAAGTTAAGTCCCATTAAAATGTGGATGTGGACAAAATTATTCTATTTGCTTTCTTTGAAATGGCGAAACGAGCATTTTGGGTGTTGGAGGCCGGCAGAACATGTTCTTCTATTTCCTGAAGACGTGCAGCATTTTTTTTTATTTTTTTTCACTTGAGATCCGGATCAGGATTTGAAACTATTTTATAAAATGAAAATGCGAAATCAGCGCCCTTCACTTTGCCGACAAAGTTCAACAAACAAACTTTTGACCTCACATTTCACACGTTTGGCTAAAACTGTGCGACTCAATCTGGGATTTAACACACAAGTCCAGAGAAAGAAATCAGGGGGGCATACTGAGAGGGTGGGCCGGGGGGGGGGGGGGGGGGGCCCCGCTGGTGGCGTCCGGGGGACCATGTGGGGGGGGGGGGGGGGGGGGGGGCACAGCTGGTGGCGTCCAGAGGACCATCTGTTCATCACTTTATTAGTTCACACACACACACACACACGCTCACTCACACACACGCTCACTCACACACACACTCACTCACACACACACACACACTCACTCACTCACTCACACACACACACACACACACACACACACACACACACAC
>JAFBJU010000593.1:18472-36593 GCA_016785305.1 Colistium nudipinnis
CTTCATCATCAAGTCGTCCCAGCTGCTGCAGGAACATTATTGCTTCTTTTCATGGAGGAAATTGCCTATTTTGTTAAACTGTTGTGTTTGTCCAACATCAAATCCACAAGTGGGGCGGGCAGACAGACACACACAAACACACAAACACACACACACACACACACACCCACACACAGACAGGGTGACTGACTCCACACAGCCACGGAAAAAAAAAGAGGGAACTTAGGGGGGCTTGCCAGCGTCCAACATCAAATCCACAAGTGGGGCGGGCAGACAGACACACACAAACACACAAACACACACACACACACACACACACCCACACACAGACAGGGTGACTGACTCCACACAGCCACGGAAAAAAAAAGAGGGAACTTAGGGGGGCTTGCCAGCTGCCTACAATTCTTCTAAAAATCCCCCATGGTAAACAGCAGGGTTGATGCAGAACACACACACACACACACAAACACACACACACACACACACACACACACACAGGAACATATGCACACGCACGAAGACATGCACAAAAAACACACACAATTACAGTGCCAGCTCCCGGGGCGAACACATGTCATTCTGTCTGGTCCTCCACTGTTCACACTTCCCATGTACTGTGTGTGTGTGTGTGTGTGTGTGTGTGTGTGTGTGCGTGTGTGTGTGTGCGTGTGTGTGTGTGTGTCTGTGTGTGTGTGTGTGCACGCCGCGCGCACACACACGCAAACGAAGCATGCAAAGCACCAGGCGCTCGAAACACAGCAATCAATGACACCTGGAGGCAAAACACGTATGACACACGTATGAAACATGGAAAGGCCACGAGAACAACAGAAAAAACACACGGGCGTTCGAGCAGGTTTTTCTCTTCATGCTCATTCTCTCCATCCAACGTGCCACCCTCACTTCTCTGGTTTTCTTTCCCCTCCTCCACCCACAATCCATCATTCCATCCCAACAACCATTCAATCAATGTGTTTTCCAAAAGTGAAGCATCCATCTCCACACACACACACACACACACGGCAGACGATGAGATCTTCTTTGATTCGACAACATGCTTCAGTGGTGGAAACCACAGATTTTCCAAATGTGATTTTTACGGTGAAGTTTGCGACGGTTGCGGGTCTGAAAGGATAACATCAAACCTCCGATTTTCGTCCTTCAACCACACAATTGTGGCAAAGAAGAAGACAGAGAAGGATAAGGAGAAAAGAAGAGAAAAGAGAAGAAAAGAAAAGAAAAGAAAAGAAAAGAAAAGAAAGAAAAAATTAGTTCAAGGTCTTGAAATAAATGTGTATTCCATAAAAAAAATAATAATAATAAAAAAATAATGATAATAATAATAATAATAATAATAATAATAATAATAATAATAATAATAATAACTGAGCACAAAAGCAGCTCTGCAGATTCAAATCCTCTCTGAAGGATTTCCCCTCTCAAATAATAATAAATCATAAAAAAAAACTAAGGTGATAAAGCTTTTGAGTTTTTGGCGCTGTAATATTTTAGGGAGCGGAGGAAATATAGAATATTTCTTGCACACATGATCTGAATATTTCTGCAGAAGCGTTCACAGAACATTCAAGCCCGTGTGAAGGCCGAATCGACGACATCAATCGTCTCCTCTTCCATTCAATGGGCTTTAAATTCCCACGGCTACATTTTATCTCCCTCGTATCTGCCACCCTTAAAAAGTGTTTTTTTTTTTTTATCGCGGTACAACAACCTTCTGGAAGAAAAAAATATATATATATATTATTATACTTCACTGCTCTGCATGTGGCTGCTGTGAAACTTCTAAACCGCACAGAAGGCCAGGCTGGGCAAAACTGTGTGTTATCTAAAAAAAAAAAAAAAGTGTAACTGCCTTTTAATGCAGTGCACCCATCACGATTAATGGAGCCACAGTAAAATCGAAATCATTATTTAGCCTCGGTAAATGTGGTCGTATGCAAATGTTGCATTTTTTGGCTTTATTCAAAGAAATGAATGTGAAAAGAAAGAATGATTTGTTTCCTGACATTGTGTACAGTTGGGAGGTGTGAGCAGGAGTGGGGCCCCGGGACAGATGGACACTGGACAGATACAACAACCAACGGGCCACAGGGGGACACACCCCCCCCCCACCCCCCACACACACACACACACACACACACACCCCGTCACCAGGCAGGCCCGGGCCTCTCCAGCCAGGACAGCAGGCGTCATGGTGTCAGTGCCAGCCCTCGGGACGACACACACACACACACACACACACAGGGCACGGAGCCACAATCCTGCAGCTGCCTGGGACTCTTCACGCCGTCCTCATGTGTCCCTCGTTTTCCTCTCTCAGCGTCTCACAACACGCCAGCTTACACCTATGTGTTGGAGAACACGCCACGTGCCCGGCTGTTGTGAAATGTGGTGATGTTAGAGAAGCTGCGTCACCGTGGGAACGTGGCTGTGTGTGTGTGTGTGTGTGCGGGTGCAAACATGCGTGTTGGCGCGGGCAGGACGTCCCGGTGGTTGTGTTATCGCAGGCTGCTCCTTTCACTCATTCTGCTGTTGGACCGTTCAACGGCATCTGTTTTAACTTCTTCCAACACACCCACACACACAAAGGCAGGCGCACAAAAAGGCACACACAGACAGGCGCGCACACACACATACAGCAGGATTTACCCATAATCCTCAAAGTAAACATTGTTCCACTTACAACTTGTTTCCCCATGTTTCATGCAAATGTTTGGCCACAATGAATGATTCTGCTAAATCTCTTTGTCAGTTTGCTTTTATTTTGATCTCGCCTTTTTTTTTCCCCCCCGTCTTTGAAACATGTTCAAATGTGACCAAAGTGGGATGATAGGGGAACAGATTCGGGGGAGGCTTCATTATTTAGCGCCACACGCTGACAGCCTGCGTCATTCCAACACACCTGTGGTAGGAGTTTATGGCAGCTGTTCTGAAAATGAGTGTGTAGCTGCATTCCAACCAAAGACACCAGGAATTGAGCAAAGGGAGTAAATGTTCACCTCATTGAAGCCATGAGCCAAATGAACCCGCTGACCCAAGAACAACCTACAGCTGCAACGGGACGTCCCGCTGCAGTCCAGCAACGCTTCATAAATCACGGGTGTTCTGATCTGGGCAAAATAGTGCACCAAAGTGGAAAACATTGTTTAAAAAAAAACAGCAGGTACCGCTAAACAAATGCACCAAGTTAAAAATAATAATAATATAATAAATAGTATAAAAAAGTTCAGCCCATTTAGAAAACATCATTTTTCTTTAGTATTTGCCAAATAATAATATATAAATAGAAAGAAATAACAAAATAAATTAATAATATTAATATTAATATTAATAACAATAACAATAACAATAACAATAACAATAACAATAACAATAATCATCATCATCATCATCATCATCATCATCATCATACTCATAATAATAATAATATTATTACATTCACATGCCAGAGTCTGCGAGTCAGTCACAATCTCCACCCGTGACCTTCGTCCATACGAGGTCACGTGACCCCGACGACCACCTCTGAACACGGATTTGATTTGTGCACAAGTCTGCACACAAGCACAACAACACGCTCCCACAGCGCAACACAAACATGTGACTCTTTGCAACTGAGCTGCTGTGATTTCACCCAACGCCTTAAGCAAGGGTGTCCAACATAGGGCCCGCGGGGCCAGAACCGGCCCGCTACAGGGTCCAATCTGGCCAGCGAGATGTATTGGCAAAGTGCAAAAACTACTTGTGGCACTTTCTTCCTAAATTGAAGCTTGTTCCTAATTTCTTGAAAAATACACTTAGCTTCATTATTAGGCAAATGTATAGAAATGCCATTTTCAGATGTCAAAAACAATTTTTGACCGATTGTGGCTCCACCTTCTCATGCTGCCTTTGTTCTGAGCTCCATTACTCGTGATTTTTTATTTGTTTTTTTCATTTTGTCCGCTGACGCACAACTCTGTGCTTTGCAGTTCAGATGATCACCATTTCAACTAATCCATTGCTGATTAGTTCCTCTTGCACAATAAGAGGGAGAGAGAGAGAGAGAGAGAGAGAGAGAGAGAGAGAGAGAGAGAGAGAGAGAGAGAATAATAAATAAAGAACGGAGTTCTGAGCCACATTCATGTTTGTGAAAAACAGAAAGAAGGATTATTCAGCACCTCTAAAGAAAAACATAAAAACCAGCAAAGCTTCTAAACGTCTTCTTCTCTGCTCTAATACACACTTGAGAAAGAGAGAGAGTGACTTTGGCTTTATGAGTGCACACCGCGCAATATTTCTCCATCTCTGCACACGCACGCACGCAGATGTAGTGCCCATTTTTTTCTCTCTACCTCTAGCCAGCTGATATGTTCTTCTTTTGAAAGTTTTTGCTGAGTCAGTCCGTCCTTCACCCGGGGACGAGGGGGTCACACGCGCGCACGCAGGCACGCACGCGCACACACACACCAGTAGAATACAGGCCTGACAAGGTTACAGCAGTACCAACACCATTTAATAAGTGTGAACTCTGGAGCATTACTCAGAGACAAAAAAAACACCTGTGCAGCATGTGTGTGTGTGTGTGTGTGCGCACATGCATGTATATGTTTGTGTGTGTTTGCATGTGCACACGCGTGTATACACGCTTGTCCCATTTCACACCCAGTAAAGAAACATCATCGGCTGCACGGATGTGAAAAGAGAACAGTGAACTCCATCTACCCACTCGCCCCTACAATTACATTTTCTACATCCAACACAGGCTCCACTGCTGAACACACACACACACACACACACACACACACACACACACAAGCAGACACACACACACACACACACACACACTCGGGAGAGAAAATGAATTAGCCCCTGAACTGTGTTTTCCATCTGGGCTCCATTAAGACTTTGGGTTCTGCTTTATTTAGACAGATGCAGGTTAGGAGGCACAGAGGTTTCCAACCCCCCCCCCCTCCCCCCGTGTGCATCCCATAATAATAATGCAGCTGTGCCATGGGCTATTTGAGGATACACCTGATTATTTCCTCTTCCTCTCTCCTTAAAACTGAGTCTAAATCTAGAAAGAAACCTCAACAGAAATCCCGCCTGTGCTTCAATGAATATTAAAAAAAAAAAAATGAGAATTTGTCATAAAACATTAGCTGCCATTACACTAGTAGTCACTAATACGACATATATATATACACCTGTCAACAATAATAATATAACTGTAAATGTGAAGGCGTAAAGAAGTCGCACAGTCAATGAATCATGACAGTAAATTTACAATATCTGGCTATTGTGGATTAAAATATGCAAAATATGTGTTTTAATGCTAATGAATGATTTTACATTTATTTTTTAAAAATGAAATATTTATATCATCTTTTAAGAATTAGGGTTTTTTTTGTTGTTGTTGCCGGTAGCAAACGGCTTCTAAAGATCCAAACTGTTATTATATTTATTTTTATGAAATAATTAAAGTTACAATTTTTTTTTCTCTTTAGCTTCAGATGTCCAGAAATGTTGTGGGAACAACCGGTGACTCATCGGCCATGACGACACGAGGCCCAGGTCAGATCAGAGTCAGCTGTTTATCGAGTCGCTTCCCACCCCCGGCAAAGTAAAACAGGAAGTAGTGAAATCTAGACTTCCTGCCGGGATCAGGAAACACCAGGTCGCTCCTGACTTCCCGCGACGAGTCGCCTGGTGTCGTCCATTTATCGTCTCCGAGCTCAAAAACTCTTCAGAGCCAAATCTGAAAATACTAGTGATTTCTGGTGGACGCTCTTTTCAAACATGGACTTTCCCATTTCTTCCAAAATAAAAATATCTGAGAGCTTCTGCAGGTGGACGCAAGCTCTCACTTTATCTGATTTCTATTTCTGGCAGAAAAAAAGGTGGATTCACTGGTACGGTGCTTTTTTAGTTTTTTTTTGTGAAATCCAGAATTGAGAAATATCTAAGAATCTAATAGAAAGAGATGAAATGGGTAACCATTTTTTTTTTAAGCTGCAATTTCATGACATATTTATCTTTTCAATGAAAAATCAAATACAAGGAAAGAGAAGGAAAATAAAAAGACAAGTGAGGAATATATATATATATATATATATATATAACCGCAGCTGCTTTTTAAAGCCTCTTAGAAGCAGGGATATTTATTCCACTTTGTACTGTAAATTATAAAAAAAAAAACACACAAACACAGAATGAGTCGACAGGACGTTGCGTTGCTCATCACACCTCTGACTCACAATGAGAGGCCATTTTACCAGTTGTGTTGTTTTCGTGTTCAGCTCAAACATTCATTCAATTCTTATTCAAAGAGCTGGACGTGTTTGGAAGAAGAAAAAAAAATGCTCTTTTGCGGCTGATACCGGTCAATATTGCGTTTCAAAATCATCAGTCAATATCAATACACATTTTCTTTACATAACCTATATGATATAAAAAAAAACATTGGAAAAAAGGTCCCCTGACATCGGTTCCTATCATTTCCCGCAACCAGGAAATATAGCAGGACGTTCATTCAACAGAAAAATAAACTAGGTGTGTATCTCCATTTCCTGTCTGTGACCAAATGACGTAGACAGGAATAATGACATGGGCAGAATTGGCCCGATATCGTGTCTCTAATCCACACTATAAAAAACAACAAGTGGATTACAGGGGAGAGTATTCATATTGTGACACTTGAGGTCCCATCCCACGCACCTGAGCCTCCGGTGACACACCAGCCCATTTTTAAATCAAAATTAAATCAAATATCTTGAATCCAGCAATTTATAGTAAGACATACATTAAGATTATTAGCTTTGGTGTGGGACAGACGGGGAGGGGGGGGGGGGGGGGGGGCTCCCAAGGAAAAAAAAATTTTTGAGAACAAAAAACCACAAAAAGCTACTGTTTTTGTTTTGCTCTGGAGACCGCACCCCCAAAACCCCCCCCCCCCCCCCCCCCCAACAAATACCCCCTGACTGCCCCCTGCCCTCCCAAACACACCCACTCTGCATTGTAGCTCTAATACACCGGCTCCGCTTCCTAAATTTCATTACACACACCCCGAGTTGTTAATTCATTTTAAACCATAAAATGATCACATTCATCCTCATTCAGCTAAACAATGCACGACTAAAAAAAAAAAAAAAAAATCCACAGCCCCACATGTGGCCAAGCAGCACCTGAGTGAGCGAGCAGTGATTTAACAAGATGTAGTACTCCAAGATATATATTTTTGAACACAAAAAGGACGTCAGACGCTGCTGGAGCAGGTTACAAATTAGGATTATTAGTCATTAAAATAAAAAAGTGTAATATTCTAAATAATAAATCACAGCCGACAATTTCACTGCATCACCTGTTGATTCAACCAAACTCTGCACTGACGGATTCAATTCCGAGAAAAACTCTCAACTAATTAAGATTTAAATAAAATATAATCATATATATAAACATTAATATGGAATACAAATTTGTAACGTGGTCCCACATCCGGAAGTCACCAAAAACATAATTTTCATGCTGAGAAGATTAGTCCTCCTAATCCGTAAAAAAAAAAAAAAAAAATCTGTGTGCCGGATTTTGTCCTCCTGTCTAGAAATGAGGCGACAGATGAGAGGGGAGAAAAGAGGAGGAAGGCAGCGAGGCTCCAAAGCCCACCATATTGTCACAGCATTGGTGAAGTACGCACAACGCACACACACACACACACACGCACACACATGTACACAGCGGTTGTGACTAAAGCACACAGGGGCCATATGGTGCGTCCTCATCCACCGACGCCTGTTGCTGCCGCAACAATGGGCCTGGCCTGGACAGCAAGAGGCGCACACTCACGCACACACACACACACACACACACACACACACACACACACCAAATGGTCGTTAGTCACTCAGTCTGCGTTGCTTAGGCCAGAACAAACGCCTAAATTTGCATTCTGCACCTCCCTTTGCCATTTCTTCCACACACACATACATACACACACCCACACACACTGCACAGACACACACACTTCCTTGGTTTCTACAGGTGCACAAAACACTCAAAACAGATGTCAACGGATTGGAGGGAGAAAGAAACATTGGGGGGGGAGGAAAGTAGAGGCACAATCTTTTTTTTTTTTTTCCTTTTTTTTGGAGGGGGGGGGGGGGGTTTGTGGGGGGGTTGTGTTGACAAAGCTTTGTACACTAACCACCGGCCTAGACACAGCAAAACACAATGACACACAGACTCACACACACACACATGCTCTCCTTCCTCGGCTACACTTTCAGCGCTGCCTCCTTTATCCGACACTTTAAAAGGAGCAAAAGTGTGATTTCTGCTCACATCATAATTAACACCTTCCACAAAGGTTACAACATTAAAGCCAAACGTGTGATATTCTTCACATATCATGGCCTGCCACACATCATCCAGCACAACCTACTACACACACACACACACACAAAAAGCAGGCGTTTATCCCAGTAAATGAATTGTGCCAACTGAACGTCGCACACTGACAGATTGAGATCAACAACAACAAAAAATGTTGAATCCGTGAATTCTCAGGGTTAAAAAAATGTTCAATCAGCATATTTCGCCATTTTCCACGCATAAAAACAACACCATTTATAAACCGAGAGGAGTCGAGAGTCTGCAGATTAAAACCAACAACAGAAACAACTGTTCGCTGCGGTTTCAATGCAAGCATTTTTTTTTTTAATATATAAATCTCTAATCATTTTCCCTGGAAGTCCAAACATTTCTCAGCTGAATTAAAAACCAAATAAACATCCATGAAAAGTCCAATTCTGCCAATTAAAACATTTAAAGATTTTTTTTTTTTAAATCTCTAACACACCCCGTGTCCGTCATCCTCTATTCTTATTCCCCGAGTGTTGTCATTTCTCACTCAGATTATGACATTGTGGTTTGGCCAGCGTCTTCACAGATCTCTTGTTATAAGAGGACACCAGGGCGGCCCTCTAATCACCATTTGGAAAAAAAAATAAGTACACGCCACAACTACAAGCCTAAAATGTCTGTGTGTGTGTGTGTGTGGGAATATTACAGGACAAGACATATAGGGTGTCACAGGAAGTCCAAAACAACGAACGCACACACACTGACATGAAATTGAAATGAAATGATCAATTCATCTGAAGGAACATTTCACATATACACATATCTATATATGTTTGTATGTATAGATATATATTTATACCGATATGGCAGGATATGATTCATTTTAGTGTAAATTTAAAAAAAAAAAGGTTGAGGAGGAGCAACACGTCCACCAGCTGCCTGTCTTATTGAGCATATAATCTGTGTGTGTGCACAGGGTAAACAGCAGTGTGTGTGTGTGTGTACGTGTGCGTGTTTGTGTGCGCGCGCCTGTGTATGTGTGTTGTGGCCTGCTCCTGTGACTGGGCCCTGGAACAGTGAGTGAGTGAGAGAGAGAGAGAGAGGAAGAAAAAAAAAACCCGCCGATGCAACAAGTCCCTCATTCACTCCCAGCTTTGTTTAAGCTGCGTGATTGTTTTCATCCGGTTTCCACCTCTCTCTCTCTCTCCTTTTCTCTCCTCCTTCTTCCTCCTCTTTATGTATTTTGTCTTCCTTTTTGAACATGTCCACCGCGGAGACACACCGGGTTTGTTTTTGGTGTCTCGCACACGAGCGGAACCAGCTTGTTGGACTTGTCTCGCACACACACACACACGGAGGAGGAGGAGACGTGTGTGTGTGTGTGTGTGCGTGTATCCATTCCACGCGCCGGATTGGATGTAATCTGCGTTCATCTGTAGCCACTTTGTTTGTTGTTGTTTTTTTTTAAGGAAACAAGCGAAAGGTTCCGGAGGTTTTCTTCCCCCCCAGCCGGAGAAGGAGAAGCAGGAGGAGGCGAACTTACCGCGATCCAAACGGCTCTTGGTGGATGGAATCCCGGTTGTTTGGGGCCGGTCAGTCCGCCTGCTGCAGCCGGGTGAAGGTCCGCTCTCCTGCGGCTCCGGGTCAGAGGAAGAACCGGGCGGCGCTCGGTGCGTAAAATGCGCAGCGTCTCTCCAAGGATGCGAAATATGCGCGGAATGGGAGCAGGAATGATCTGAACGAGCAGGGGCGGGGTGAGAGAGAGGGCTGTGGCGTCACCGTGGCCGGAGAGAGGGAGGGAGAGAGAGAGAGAGAGAGAGAGAGAGAGAGGGAGGGNNNNGAGAGAGGGTAGGTGGGTCGGTGGGTGGGAGGGGGGAGAGAGAACGAGAGAGAGGCAAGGAGGGGGACAGAGAGAGGGAGTGAGAAGGAGGGAGAGAGGGGAGGGGAAAAGAGAGAGAGAGGGGAAGGAAAGAGAGACAGAGGGGAGGGGGAGAGAGAGAGAAGGGGGAAGGGTCTGGACTGTATGAGCTGGAACAAAAGGAAACTCCATTCAGAGAAGGAGGGGGGGGGGTCACCCACACCCACACACACACTCACACACGAGCAGCTGGCACACAATCAAATAAAGTTTACACACCCTCACAAAGGCCTGCACACACACACACACACACACACACGTACACAAAGTAACTATCTAATCTAAAAATGTAGCAAACAAAAGTTTACATTAAAAAACAAGTTATTTTAATACCGAAGGTTACATTTGTCGGAAAAAAGAAAAACAATATATATATTTATATATATATAATTGAATTTTTTTTCTGCAATAAATTAAAGAAATTATGTGTTCTTGTTTCTTTTTGGGCAATAAACGAAAAATGGATCCTTAGTTTGAACATAGTTAAAACTTTCCCCATTTTCTTATTATTGTTCATTAAAATGTCTCCAGATTTGCTTTAAATTCAGAAATACATCCTCCCCAAACACTGTACTTAATACGAACTGACATATTTCAAGGTTTTACTTTAAAATAATTATAAAAAAAATAAATAAAAAAAATTCAGTGACAGATTCCACAGTGTGTCCTCGTGTTGATCCAAAACATCATGTTCCACATTGTGATCTATAATGTAAAACTGATTGATTTTTCCAGATCTGTCGGAAAGAAAAAAATATTATTATATATATATATATATATATTTATTATTCAGTAATTCATAGGAATGTAAATGAACGGAGAAAGAAGCCAAGGTGACACATTTACGGTATGAAGTAAATCCATTCGCGGTCCCACTGTGAAATGAACCAAGGTGGAAAAAAAAACGAGACAAATAATGACACAGGAAGTCCAACATGTGGCCGACGTGTTGCTATGCCAACGTAACGTCCGTTATCCAGCGCTGACGTCACACCCGGTTGGGTTTTCGTGTTTTTTTTTTTTATAGGTTAGGCTCTATAGGTGAGATAAATCTGGGACATCACAGTGGCTCCTTATCTCTAGCTTTTTTTTCCTCTCTCTCTCTCTTCAAATGAACAAGTAATGAGATTTGGCTTTTGTTTTGAGAGGAGACACCCCCCCCCCCCCCCCCACCTGGAGGGCCCTGTCGGACCCCCGGGGTTGCCCCGCCTCCTCCCTCCTCCATTTAGAGGAACAGCCACTGCCCTAACCAGAGAATCTTTGTCTGCCTCTCAGATCTGTGAATGCAGCCTCATAAAGGAGTTGTTGTTTACTGCTAACCTCGGCCTATCTCAGGTTTCATCCCCTCAGGCTGCTGCTGGACTGACATCTCTCCGGAGGGAGGGGCTGTGACATAAAACAAACACGCACGCACGCGCGGAGCCACCGGGTCACAGCCTGGAACACCGACTGCAACACGACACCGCTAAAATTCCACCTGGCAGCCGCAGCCCCAGCAGTGGGTCCATGTGCACATTTCTCAAGAGATGCACACGCGCGCACACACACACAAAGACGCACACAGGCGGCCGACTTCCAATCCGTGATCACGGCATGTAGAGCACCTCAGAATCGGAGACACGCAAACGCGGAGCAGCGTCGTAAAATCCTTCAGCTCCCGAGTGACCTCAGGGTGAAGCGTCTGACCCCAAATCTGACCTCACCTGGTTTCTGTGTGTTGTGTTAATTCTGTGTGTGTGTCCAAGATAACGGGTCAGCTGCTGCCACCTGAGGACACAAATAATCATTTAGGAGTGTGCAATAATAATAAAAAAAAAATAATAATAATAGTAATAATAATAATAATAATAATAACAATAACAACAACAATAATAATAATAATAATAATAATAATAATAATAATAATAATAATAATAATAATAATAATAATAATAATAATAATAATAATAATAATAATAATAATAATAATAATAATAATAATAATAATAATAATAATAATAATAATAATAATAATAATAATAATAATAATAATAATAATAATAATAATAATAATAATAATAATAATAATAATAATAATAATAATAATAATAATAATAATAATAATAATAATAATAATAATAATAATAATAATAATAATAATAATAATAATAATAATAATAATAATAATAATAATAATAATAATAATAATAATAATAATAATAATAATAATAATAATAATAATAATAATAATAATAATAATAATAATAATAATAATAATAATAATAATAATAATAATAATAATAATAATAATAATAATAATAATAATAATAATAATAATAATAATAATAATAATAATAATAATAATAATAATAATAATAATAATAATAATAATAATAATAATAATAATAATAATAATAATAATAATAATAATAATAATAATAATAATAATAATAATAATAATAATAATAATAATAATAATAATAATAATAATAATAATAATAATAATAATAATAATAATAATAATAATAATAATAATAATAATAATAATAATAATAATAATAATAATAATAATAATAATAATAATAATAATAATAATAATAATAATAATAATAATAATAATAATAATAATAATAATAATAATAATAATAATAATAATAATAATAATAATAATAATAATAATAATAATAATAATAATAATAATAATAATAATAATAATAATAATAATAATAATAATAATAATAATAATAATAATAATAATAATAATAATAATAATAATAATAATAATAATAATAATAATAATAATAATAATAATAATAATAATAACAATAACAATCATACTCTAATAATCCTAACTATTTATATAGCACCTTTTAAAACGGTGCTCAAATAACATCAGATATTATTATATATATATATATGTACAAAAATTGCGCAAAAATTACGGGGGGTGGGGGTGAAACACAATTTGTTCACTGGTGTAACACTTATTTTTTACTCGGGTGTACAGGCTAAAATAAACCGGGGACCTACGTTTCTGGAAACATCCACGTGTCATTCATCAAAGTAGAAAAAAAAGCCATACATTCCAATCAACTGAACTTTGAGGCCTTGAAGCTACAGCTACAATAAAATTCCCGGAATGTTCCTGAAACAGAGAGGCAACAAATACTTGAGAATATAAATGAATCAAAGTTTCACCTGATGGAATGTACTTTATCTTTACAAGATGTGAAGAAATGAAAAATAAAAAAGCCTGGCAGCACTGAGTGACACCTTGAACTTCTCGATCGTTGCTCACATCCATCCGTCCTTTAATTACTATTCCGGAGTTTGTTTGTGTGGATGCCAGATTTAACCTTCGCTTAAGTGTGTGTGTGTGTGTGTTTAGTTTGTATCAGCCTGCCTTTAAAGACTGAGCGACCTTTCTGCTTTATATGATGTGTATTCATTATAAAACGCTTCACATGATAAATCTCTGTAAAGGACGTCATTTTTGCATGTTAACTGCTTTTTTTTTTTTTTTCATTATTTTTGTTATTATTCCATCAGTAGCAGCCTTGAATCTCCACCCGGTCAGCTGGAATAAATTAAAAACGACTTATTTTAAAACAGTTTCATCATTCCGCTTTTTTTCTGGTTACCCCTCTGCAACATAAATCTACATTTCACGTTTACCCCCTTCATAATCTCTCTTGTCTTTTTTTTTTGGATCCTTCAAAGAATAAACCAGTTAACGTGTTGAGGTGTAAACATGATTCACCATTTCATCTCAACAAGGAGAATCAGCCCTAATCAGGCCGGATGGGCGGGATATAATGAAGAGCATGGAAATGAGAAATCCTGGTGATTGCCTCCTTTAGTTTGCATACCAAATACACATCAGATACACAAAGCTAATCATATAAATGACTGTATGACAGGATACTGTGAATATCGCATATTTCAATTTAATTCCACTTTCAGAACACATTAATATTCATGTTCTATAGATGTTGGGTCAAAGGTCATGTAGTTTCTCTTATTGGGATTGATATCGACATGAAAGCTGCAGATATAATATTCTAGAAAAGATAGAAAAGATCCAATTCTGTATTTAAATTTAAATTTTTTAATTTCTGTAAAAAAATGGCCGACTTAGACAGAGATTTGCCCCCAAAACACCACCGGGCATTTTTAATAACCAGTTACAATGTTTCTATTTATACATGTAAATGATCATAAACAATTTTAATTATATATGACGGTCCTACAGGCCGTGACCAGGATTATACCCCACACTGCTGTGAACATTGACACCAGCTCATTTATTGTGTTTTATTTTTTAATCCCAGCAGCTCGGCCTTGTGGGGAACAGACTGGGTACAAGGCTTTTCTTTTCTTTTTTTTTTTCCTTTTTTTTCCCATGTAAGTTCACAGTGAAATGTGGATTGTGTGTGTGTGTGTGTGTGGCAGTAAAAAGCAGCAAAGTCTGCCGACGAAACGTGGTGGCTTCAGGTGCCATACTCCTCCTTTTGTGTTTTTTTGAAATGTTCCCTTTTACAAAAGAGAAACGGGACGAGAAGAAGGTGTGTGTGTGCCTCCTATTGAATTAGTGACATTTATTTGACACTTGGATGAAGACGTGAAAGATAACGCTCATAGGGCCGAGCTGTAAAGGGGCTTGGTTTCCATGATGGCCATTGATCCGGAGCCGGAATGAATGGACGACTCAGAGGAGGTCACACACACACACTTGCTGCTGTTATTATATTATTATTATTAATGTTTAATAATAATAATAATAATATATATATATATATATATATATATACAGTATTATTATCATTATTATTATCATTATTATTATCATTATTATTATCATTATTATTATGAAATTGAATGTGCGTGTGTGTGTTTAAACTATCATATGAAATTCACCATGACGTAGTCGCATTACATCATTGTGCACATTAATTTTTCATGTGGGACGTCCAGTAAGTGTCTGATGACTCTGGTCTCAGAATGACTGAGTGACTCTGTCACCGTGTCTCTGTGGAGATATATACTGTATATACTGTATATATATTATATATATTAACATCTGGGATCTTGCAGGACTCTGTAACATTACCGAACTAGAGCTTTTCACCTTAATGCCACGTAATAGAATCATGTGATACCGGAAGATGCTTTTATCCAAAGCTTCTGAGGGAAAGTGGAGAAAACTAGAAGTAAGAAACTAAGTGCAGGATCTCTTCAATAAGAGGAATAGAAGAAAAAGGGAAGAGTATGTATGTTATGCATAAAATAATTATAAATATCCATAAAATGAAAGAGATAAATCTGAGAAAACTGGAATGTGATTGGACTTGTTTTTAAGTCAACATTAAATATCTTATCAAGGTGAATAAATGATGAATTAATGCCATGAGCTGTGATCAAACCTTTGCGATCAATTAATTAGCCATTTTATTATTTTTGAAGTTATTTGAATTGAAAACAACAACATCATATTGAATTCAAATCTTCATCTCCATCTCTTTTGAAGTAATAAGTTGTAAAGATGATGGAGGGATGCTGCGATCCACATTCATTCAAGTTTATTTCATCTCTATAATATTATCATTAATCTATGTCAAATAACCAGAAAATGGAAGAAATATTTTTCCATTTGACTTCTGATGAGACGATAAATAGTGAAATTAAGATTTTAAGGTAAAACAACTTAAATCAAAGTACGATGAATCATGAACTAATGTTGGGATTCATGCACGTGCTTTGGTTAACGTCATTATTCGAATCGTGTCATAGATCAACGCTTTTATAAGACAGGCCCTGATGACCTCTGACCTCTGAGGTTTCACCCCTGTCAGATCTAAGTCCAGTTGAGCGACGATCCCCAGGTCTCCACCGCCACTCCAACAACATGGACGAGTCCCAGCTTCCTGTCCCCGCCCGTCCGTCTACAGCTTTGATGATAATACAAAAAGGGGCGGAGCTTCCACAATGTCACGAAAAGGAAATGCTCGGATTCTCTCGTCCATGTCTCGGTTACCATGGCGTCTTTAATCAGAGGAATGCTGCCGTCCCCACGTGACCCGGGCGCCCAGCGACGACGTTCCAATAATGCGATAACGATAATGTAACGAGGTCATAATGGAGCAGCTGAACCGTTCCCCGGGCGATGGAGCAGAGGAGGAAACCTTGCTAACGTCGTTCCGCGTCCCCCAGGATCTCATGCTCGCCTTTCAAAAGACACCCGGGGATGGAAAGCATTCTCCATCACAGCTCTCCGACTCCCCCCGCCCCACAAAAAAAAAAAATACAGGCCCTGATAAATCTTTGAGTAAGTGAGTGAGAAACTGAGATTTAAAATAACATACCTTTAATTTAAAGGTCCCTTCCTGGTTTGTTTGGATTTCTATTGGATGTTTGTCTTCTTCTTGTCTGTGGAAGACAAAAAAGGTTTTCGTTGTGCGATGGACATTTAAATTTACATTTTTAAAACAATACATCTCAACTCACAGCTGTAGTTGTTGTGGCGAATTGGATTTGGTCCATTTTGCGATTTTCTTCATCAACTGGCTTTTAACCTGACGTGTGTCCTCAAAGCGCGCCGACACACACAAACACACACGCACACACGCACGCGTCCTTTTATAGAATACTGCGGATTGTGTGAATCAAACCAAATTCACCCATTTCATAAGCGTCCAATCTATTTTGGCCTGAGCTGCCGATTGCAGAGATTTTTCAGTTTCGAAAATCGTCCTTTCCATTGAACAAAAAAGGGACATTTTTGTTTTTTTTGGGCGTGCATAATTGGAAACCAATCTGTCCCTCATCTGATTTTTGGTTTTGTTGGAAATGCGTTCCTCTATATTTCCTTTAAGGGACGGAAAAATAATGCAGCTGCATTCAGGGAACTGAATGTTTTATTGAATATAATGGATTAAGACATAAACACATACATAATAGAGAATGCGTTGGCACATTGTAGCACATTTGGCCAAGGAAGGAGTGGAGAGTTCCCAGTTTACACGTTTCTGCCTAAAACGTTTGATATATTGAGTCCAATTTTATTTGTATAGCAGAATAGAGGGAAATCTGTAAAAGTATTTAAAAATATAATGTATATCATGTATTAAACCAGAAGTATCTGGACTTAAAATCAAAGAAGCATGATAATATAAAAAAGGAGGATACTAAGATTCTTCAGTGGGAATGCAACTGAGCTTTGGTCAGAGACTGAAACCTCGTCCGTTTTTATTTAAGGAATGAATAAATTGGTCAAATGTTTCAAATGTTCCTCCAAAAGAAAAGATTTGGTTTTTAGACAAGTGGGGACCACACACATTAAAGTGTGTTCACATGTTTAAATAAAGGCACATATGAATTACACATGAAAAAAAGCAGTGTGTCAATATGAACAATAAATACAAGTTATTATTTTCTTTTTCAGATTAAAAATAAACTTTTTGTTTATCTAAAATCTCCCATCTGTGATATTTAGTGAGATATTTCAACCTCAATATTTTAAGACTCTTAAAGGCAACACAATTTCATGAAAAAAAAAAAAAAGAGGCCGGTGCAGATTTAACGTTGCTCAACAGATATAAAATGTGATTCATGCATTCAGATTAAAACAACTCCAATTGTTAATCTTGTGGTCCACGTTGGAAAAAAAAAAACAGAAAAAACTCCATCCTGCCGCAGGTGGAGCTCAGTCCACGTTCCTGTACCTGGTGAACAGGTTGTAGAGCACGCGCAGCGTGGACTTCAGGTCACAGTTCACTATGTCTGGGAAAAAATATATACAAAGAGTTACACAAATCTAGTGTGTGTGTGTGTGTGTGTGTATATATATATATATATATATATATATATAGAGAG